>CAOLHI010003874.1:0-148381 GCA_948474755.1 Ctenosaura bakeri | reverse complement strand
AGGATGGGAGTTTGGGGGGTTGCATTGAGTGATACAGCTATATGATACACAAATCCACATACAGCTCCAAATGCAAATCTCAGTCTACATGCTGAGGAGGAATTTCAGAAAGAAAGAAGTGGCAGAGATTCAGTGATAACATGGCTGTATATAATTTCTACACAGGAATTCAAGCCCCATTTTCCAAGAACTTGGTTCTGATTGGCCACGTTTGTCAATGTTGCTTTCTCCCAAATTTGCATTTTTTTAAAAAAAAAATTTCTACATCCTGAATATGAATAAAACAGTGAATGTTAATAAAGGGATTATCAAAAGTGAACTGAAACAAAATTCTCATCTGTCACTGTTTACAGGAGAAATTCTCTATTTTTTTCTAAAGAAGATGTTATCCAAAAGGTGGGTGACTCACATGTCTACCCATGGTGCCAGTGCCTCCATGGAACAGTGGGGAATTATAGCTCAGAAAGGGAGGCCTGCAAGAGGGGGTAACTTTACAAGATCTTTCTACTTTTTTATACTGATTATAATGCAGGGACAACAGTTGGAGATTAAAATAATGTTTTATTGGGGAAAATCACACATACATGCAAGATTCAAGCAGTCTCACAACCATACAAGGCTAACCAAAGGAGAGGAAGGAAAAACTGAATAGTGAAAAGTTGAGGCAAAGTGGATGATAGCTACCTATCCTGAAAAGAAGGGTTCGCACTAGGTCCAAGGGTAGCACAAGAATGGGAATCTGAATAGCAGAGTGACATCCTGGGTCCAGTGTACTGCAGGTTGTCTGGCTTAGGACAAGGTTTAAATATCCTGTTTCTGCCCTGACAGGGAAGGTGTTAATGGTTCTGTTACTGTGGTCTAGGCCTACCCGGAGATAGCACTCAATATCACTTTGATATCAAACAATTCGGCTTTCCTCTGGCACCCCGCTCCACATGTTTGTGAGGCCACCAGACAAGCACACAAACAGGCATGGCTGATAATTGCTGGACATTCCATTCTCCACCCAGGCAGGCCAGATACAGCCGGTTCGTCACCTCAGGGGCCTCTCCGGCAAACACCTCATTGCATATGTGCGATACTAACAAGGCTCCCTGCCCGAAGCAGGCAACTTGACAAAGCTGTACTAAGCACTCCGCATTTGCATACTGGCTAGTAATTTGGCTCTGATTCAATCATGCTAAATTCTGACCTTTCCAAAGCTTTCTCTCACGCTTAAAATGCATTGTTCTCACCGAGTAAGGCATGGCCTGCAGTCACAACTCACCCTATAAAAAACCCTGATTCCAAGACCTTCCTTGGATCACTACTGAGTTCCATCCGGTCTTGCTGCCGCTCTGCTTGGCGAGCTCCCCTCAGCCAATCGCGCTGAGCTTCTTCATTGCACCCCAACTTCGCTCTCAAGGTCCAGGACTACGAGACAGGTGTCGTATCACCCATTTCCCACTAAAAATCCCTATTCCTAAGTCAATCTCTGATTCCTTAGTTATCTGTGTGACTGTGGTGTCTTTAATATTTGTCTGTACTTAATAAACATCAATTTTATTATTTTAACCTGTCTGGCTGCTTGACTGACCTGACCCCGTAGACACTGGGTTGCAAGACCCTGCTAAGTTACCTTGCCTCTCGCTAGCTTTAGTGAGTGCTCCAGCTAATTTCCCCCAAAGTGTGTTGTTGTTGGTTATTTAGGTGTCCCTCCCAGAACCTCCAGAAATCAGGGTAACAGTTCTCTGGCAAAGCAGACAATGGGGTCCAGAACAGGCTAATGGCCTTAGCATTAGGTAACAAAGCATTGATGGGATCGTGATAGCTTCTTAATGTCTAGGCAGGTGAAAAAAATAAAAAAGAGTTTTGGCAGGAAGAGAAAACAGGTTGGTGACCATTGGAGGCAACCTAATATGCTATTGTGTTGGAAGGCTGAGTCATTGCAAGCTCATCATGTCAGGAACAGATTCACGCTCACACGTATTCAATAAACTTGATAGAAGCTTTATTGTAACATAGCAAGGGATGCTGTCTTACAGACGTCAAAGCTCGAGAGTGGGATCTGTTTCCCACACTCTACACTTAAAAGGACAGTTTCCCCTGAGATAGTTGTAAAAAGGACAAACGACCCCAATCACCATGACGACTATCTGTCCGACAGTTCCTTTGAAATTCCAGCCAGAAGGAATGTTCAACACCTAGGAATAACCTAACATTCTATTATCACCATTCCCACAGGCAGCTGCCATACAAAAGCAATAAAATGTGGGGGCACCCCTACACATCAGCACCAGAACTTCCTGACTGATATGACCTGAAGTCCCATCTGACCTACTTTTGCACGTTTTTGCACATGTTCAGCCAGTCCTCTTTGCCAGCATGGCTTTTTAGCCATAATAGTGTACGATTTATATCTGGTGCCAATTAAATCATATCATGGAGTGGGGTTGCACGGTATAGTAACAAAAGCATCTGAAAAGGGCCAATGTTGTGCTGGCTAGGGGGTTCTGGGAGCTGTAGTCCATCAAAATTACATGTCCAAACACTGGCTAAAAGTAGCTATTAATGAACAAGGTAGAGAGGATGCTCAGGAAACTCATGGGATTCATGCTAGAAATTGCCTGTTAAAGTAACAGAAAGAAGCTGGCTTGCCATGCACAGCAGACTGCAAGTTGGTAAAAAAGAAAAATATGCTATTATTTTTTTACGGAATATGTAAAGTGATAATGATAGCATAAAATTTGTTCCACACAAACAGATTTCAACAACTAGTAAGTTTGTGGTAAGAGCCATTATTATGTCATATAAAATGCTTTGTTGTTGTTGTGTGTCTTCAAGTCATTACCAACTTCTGGCAACTCTAAGATGAATCTATCATGGGATTTCTTGAGGCTGAGAGTGTTTGATGTGTCCAAGGTCACCCATGATGTTTCCATGGCTGAGCAGGGAATCAAACCCTGGTCTCCAGGGTCATAGTGCAACACTCAAACCACTACACCATACTAGCTTTCAAAATGGTTTGTACCACACTTTATGTTTGTTATGGTCTTCTAAGACAATAACCATTGCTTCTTCTAAACTGGTTGTTTTGAATTCAGGCCAATACTGTCATTTAGGTATTTGAGAGAACTTGAAACAGATTGAGCCAAAAATCTTATAAGAGTCTTTACTTCAGTTCCACGATATAAGATACCAAGTCTGGTGACTCTGTGACCAAGTACGGATTTGTATAGCATGAAGGGGGGAAAAAGACAAACATTTTAAATTATAGTAATTAATAATACTGACATCAATATTACAGCATAATAATTAATGTACATGCACAATTGAAGATGGCTGAGCTTCTGATTTCTACATCATCCCTGATAGTAATCAGTAGATCCCTTCTGCATACATCTTTAGAGAAAGTTCTGCCTTTTTCACTTTTAATGTTTAACAAAACTATAGTAAGAGGTTGATATTTTCATATATGTGCTAAATGACACCCATCCTTATTTGCAGATGAGGAGGCTTTTCTAACTTATGTTATTTCACATCCACAATGAATGCCTTGCATGGTTGTGGGGGAGCTGTGAAGAAGATAAACTTTTCCAAGTTGATGTGCCACAGTACTTTTCCTGTCATTGGTCAGTGGAAATTGATGTCCTAGTTCAAGATGAAATGTTCTTTTCATTGTCAGTGATAGGCAGTGGAAACTTCAACTTCAATAATCTTCTGTCACCATTAGAGAGCAAAGGGGACTGAGAATGATGCAATGGCAGGAGAATGAATAACAGTTTTTTATTGTCCTTCTAAAATGTGTGTTGACCCCATTCTTGCTTGCGTGACATAAGACAATTAAGGATGTAACCTGGCCTAAATTAGTTCCAGGTGCTTCAAGGCTTCAGGGATTTATGTTTTTGAAATGGTTCTACTTGTTTGGCCAAACAGCTAAGACATGTACACTGTCATTCCAATGAATACTTGTGTTTTATCTTGTCCTATATATATGTTCAGATATTCTATAAATGGACCAGCACCATGTATTCATTCTCTTGTCTTCTCCACTAAAGTTAAAAAGGGTAAGCTTTTGTGGATGAGGGAAATCTACAAAAGCATCATCCCTGGCCACAATTATATTTTCTGATTGAATTAATATCCTACCTTTCTCCACAATAATGGGATTCAAGGCAGCTTGCAATGACATTGAATAAAACATATACAATTAAAGCATAAAAGACTTCCAGCACAGAATATTAGAAATCCAGTTTAAAACATATCAATAATACAACATAAAACCACCAACATTAAGCTGCTTCAAAGCACCTTCTGAGGTAACCAGGACTAGTTGATCTGTGCCTACCTGGAAAAAAGTTTTCAGTATGGTGACATAAAAACTTGCATACAATACTGAATAGTTCCAAAATAATATTCAATAATGAATAATTTCAAAAGATTTTCATACAAAAATGAATCATTCCTCACTGGGCATGATTATGAGATTTTTTTTACATGTTTTAAAGTATTTTTCACATTTGTGGACTGCTGTGAAAAAGTCACAAAAATACAGTGGTTTTGTATAAAAATATCATCTTTTTTTGGCACAAAATTTTCATAAAGTTCCAAAATGTGATAAATCTCATGGCAATTGGCCAGTTTTTTCAATGAGGTGCCTTGTGGACTTTTCACACTACAGAATTATAGCACTATGATTCGTCTTTAACTGTCATCCCAGGATTCCTTCCATAGGAATGCAGCCATGGCAGTTAAAGTGGAATCATAGTGTTGTAAGTAGGTAGGGTGAAAGGGTCTTTGATGTGCTGAAACACTTTTTCTCAGCAAAGATGAAAAAGAAAAAACTCTGGTGTTTATTCTTTACGTCCCAGAAGCCAGGTTTAGCCTCCCTTGGCTGTAATCGTGAGAACCTAAGAATGGCTCCAGTGAGAAATTCATCTTTCAAAGTCTAGTCAAAAATGCCTCTGAGGTTATAGGCTTTTCAGTGATGATCTCAAACTCTAAACATGTTTGTAGGCATGTTATCATGGTTGTGATATGTCTGGTGAGAGCACTAGATATCCTTTTGATATCAAATAATTTGGCCTTTGATTGACCTTTCTCTGCCAACCTACTCCATGTGTTTGCAGAGGTCCTCCAAACAAGCACGTCTGGGGCGCGGCCGTTAATGGTTGTACATTCCAAAACCCCATTCAGGCAGGCAACTTAAGCCTCTCCGTTGCTTTAGGGACAAACCTCCCTGCAAACCGGCTTTGCTCGGCGCGAATCTACACAAAGCCACTCGGCCGAGAGCCAAGCCATTCCTTCATATCAGGCCATCAACGAACCGGCCACACTATTGTCATTAAGAGCTAAGCTAATCATGCAAAACCTGACCTTTTCCAACTCCTTTGTCCAACTCCAAATGTCCTTTGTTCTCACCAAGCATAACATAGCCTGTAGGTAAAATCCACCCTATAAAAAGTCCCCACTTTTGGGACTTCCTTGGACTACTTTGGACTTCCATCCTGCCTTGCTGCCGGTTGCCTAAGGAAACTCCCCTCAGCGAGCCAAGCTGAGCTTTCTCTCCCGGAATCCTATCTTTCTCTCCAAGAGTACAAGACCAGGTGTTGTATTACCCGCTCCCTTGAAACTCCCCATTCTATTTCTCAGTTAGTTAGTGTTTGTCGTGTCTCTTGTGTTGCTTGTTTTTAATAAAATATTATTTGTTACTTTTCAAACCTTGTCTAGCCGCTCTCTGACCTGACGCTGTATACATAGGGTTAAAGATCCTTGCTAACGTTACCCCACCTCTCACTTAGCCAAGAGAGTGCTCAAGCTAAATTCCCCCAACTTGTGTTTTCATTTGGTAATTTGGGTGCCCCTCCCGGGACCCCCAATATACAGGGTAACAGAGAATGGCTCCAGTGAGAAATTCATCTTTCAAAGTCTAGTCAAAAATGCCTCTGAGGTTGTAGGCTTTTCACTGATGATCTCAAACTCTAAACATGTTTGTAGCCATGGCAAATATTTTCTTGAGTTTTAAGTTTCAACTTAAAAAAGAGGAACGGAATGTTTCAAAGCTCTAATATAGACAATTATGAATTTGACACTAACATCAACAAGAGGGGACTTCCCAGGCTCATTTGGCCACATAGGATCGACACGTGTGACCTCCAATTATGTTTTTCATTTGACCTCTCCAGTCTCCTTGCCTGACTCCAAAAATACAAGAGAAATGAATTGCCTTTCCTGGAAGCTTTCTGACCATCTCCAATTCTGTTATTTTTTTGGTATATTCTGTAGACTATATAGTCTTTTCCCCAACAGAGCCCCAGGGCAAAAAAATTGGTCCTAAGGCTTGCCACAGTTGCCCATTCATACCACTGAATGAGGTACTGCCACTGGATTTGCCTCACCAAAATTCAGCAGCTGCTACTGAATTTGTCACTGTTGCAACAACAGCAGCTCTGTCTGGTGCAGGAGTGACAAAGCATCTGTTCACACCATACAGTCCTATGAGACCAATCAACAGAGCATTTTTCCCATGTCGAAGCAGGAAGAAAAGAAGACTTTGGTAGTGCAACAGTAATTGTGGCAGCAGGTGTGACCACCAATTTTGTAGCCCCAGAGTTACCATGAGGGTTTCAAAAAAGGGCCACTTGCAGCCCATGGGTCTCATATTGCCCACACCTGAAGTAATGGGATCAAATGGTGCCACAGAGGCTAAGCTGGCAATAAAAAGAAAAAGAGATACACAAGCCAAATGTGTTACTAAGATAGAGGCTTCAAATTAAAGTTCTTATCAGGGAAGAATACATTTTAAAGATCTGAGAGTAATGTTGGCATTGTCCTGTTTTAATCAGTATCATAGAGTATATTTAAAATACACTGTTATATTACTGTTCTACCCCTTCAACTGCATCCCAAGG
Source organism: Ctenosaura bakeri (assembly GCA_948474755.1). Lineage (NCBI taxonomy): Eukaryota > Metazoa > Chordata > Lepidosauria > Squamata > Iguanidae > Ctenosaura > Ctenosaura bakeri. The sequence continues at coordinate 141,491 of CAOLHI010003874.1, read as the reverse complement.
AATCCTAAGATTTGGAGTTCAGTTAATTATTTCTAATTCTGTGCTAGAGTTCTCTAGTGCCTCTTCACATGATAGTGAAAGTTATTTAAAAGCGATATAACTTCAGGTTTGCCAAGGTAGGACTATCTCACACCTTGAGATTTTCATGTGAAAACTGAGATCTAGAGACAATTATTGCTCTTATCACAATGGGCAGGCTGTTGTGGTATGTATGGCAAGCTATCAGTAAGCATGATACCATAATTGTGAACCATAGTTGCAGAGAACATACCATTCAGATTAAAAAATACCCACCCAGTTTAACAAAAGAAGAAAAACATATAAACATATTGGCTATAATCTTGGGAGTTACGAATATGTAACCTACAGGTACGTATTTCTAACTGTTACATATTCACAATTACTACAATTCCCCAGGGGTACATAGGGACCATGTAAGTCACACAAACCCCAGTATTAAACTCCATTCAGATTATTAAAACCAGATACTTATGGAGCGGAACTGGATTCAGTCCCGCTTTTCCTGAACTTTCTTTCCCCAGGCTGGGGCCAATGTAACAGTCCCTCAGTTGTGTCTCCTGAGACATCTGGCCTTTCAACTATCTTGGAAGATGCAACACTGCCTGCCTCACACTGCCCTCTGGGATGGTTGAAGTCTCTATTCCACTGCCAGTGCTGAAGTGAGGTTCAGCTGAGAATCCAGTCAGTTGGTTTGTAGAATTGAGCAGAAACACCATCTTGTCTTTTGCCTCAGGAAGTGAAATGTCCTCAGCTGTTCCCATTCATGCTTTGAGAAACACATCACTTGAGCTGCTGAACTGAGGTGCATTTCTGTATTAAGCCACTGTACATAGATATCTACAAATGAAATCATACAAACTTCATGAAGATATTGTACTGAAAAACATCAAATTCCTCTTTCCACAGTCATAGAGATGAAGGAAGCCTTCATTTGATTTTTTGAAATGAAAAGCAGCCCTTCTGAGAAAAGAGGACATGAGAAGATAGCTGTTGATGTACAAAAGTCTGCAGATTGGCTTAGGATTTAGTGTATACATTATTTAGTAAAGCAAAGTTGTAACATAAGAACTTGAAACTGAAATGTTTGCTGATAGATTATCAGATTGCTTTGCTTTGTGTATCAGAGAGTAATCATGGCTCTTCAGCTCCAAAGTCATTAGGGAAGTAAATAGGTTGCTTGAAGTACTTTTGTGATTTACACATTCTTGTTAAAGAAGTAGACATAGATATTTGGTAGTGATGTGTGCAATACCTTGTGTTTAAAAGCACAACAGCACTTAATGTATTTATTGCTAGCTTAGCTTTGTGTATTAATTTTCTTTAGTCTTGTTCCAAAGGTCATCTACCTCTTTTTTAAATATTTTCTTCATGTGTTCTTAGGGCAAATGAAATGAGTTGATTTGTGAGCTAGAGCTATTCTCACATGAAGTGAAAAGTAATCTAGCACAGAACAAATGCATAGTATGGCAAAGAGCTGGCTATTAGATGATAGGTCTCAGAAGGCGATAGGGGAGTTCTTCAAAAAACTTGCTGTGCAACATTCAGTATCACTGTTCCATCTACGTTTGCCATTACTCAAGTTGACATCAACTATGCACATGGATCTACAGGAATAAAGGTACTCCAGTCTTTTGGAAAATAAAAGAAAAAGTCTTCAAGATAAGCATCCCCCAAACATTCCAACAAAGACTAAGAAGATTGTGAAATGCTGACTGACTATGATGACCATGAAGTGGGGTAGAAAATAGGGTGGGAAAGGCAATGGAATAAAATATGGTATGGCTGGCTGCCTAGATACCTTAAAGGCACCAAATCCCATCTAATCTTGGAAGCTAAGCAAGGTCAGCCCTTATTAGTACTTGGATGGGAGACCACCAGTGTCTACTTGGTTCTTTAGGCTATATTTGAGAGGAAGGAACTGGCAAAACCACCTCTGAGTATTCCTTGCCTAAGAAAACCCCGTGAAATTCAGGAATCACCATAAGTCAACAGGTGACTTGAAGGCACATACACATGTATTGCATGGTTAGATGCTTGTTGATATAATGAACTGGAGCACTCTACCCTGAAGAATTTTGTTTCAAGTTCTGGCTGTAAACATTCTGTTGTTTTTGGGGGGAGTTTTCCCTCCCACTACCATTCTCATTCTCCAGTGCTGAAGCACTGTTATGTAAAGTTTTGGCATGCATTTTACATTTAACTACAATGTGAAGGAGAATAATTTTAGGATTGTTCAGAATACTGTTAAAAACATCATGTGGGGAAGCTTTACCACAGATGAACTGTAACTGACAGATGTGTGACATTAAGACACTTCTCTTGAATATCAGCTCCTTCCTCAGAATCTGAGAGTGGAGGCAAAAGACCTAGGGTGATATTCTGTTGTCACAGCAAACAGGCAAAGACCCTTCTGGGTCCATGCATTGGTCACTGTCTTTTTAAAAAAGAAACCATGTGTGCACTTGGCCACAAAGTGTTTGGAAAAGATCACTACAGCCTATCTATATCCTTTGAAACTGAGATGGAAGTCCATTAAAATGCAGTTTAGTTCGGTGGGATGGCTTGCATCCAGTAGTAACAAATTTCAAAAAGCAGTAGCCATGTGGGATTGTGTGTGTGTTTTTTTAAGACATTGGACCAGTTTGTCCAATGCACTAAGCCACCAGGGTCAGCATTACGAAGATTAGCTTCAGCAAGTACTATGCTAGTGTTCCCCTCCTTGTCTAACATGACTGCAAGTAAAGGATAAGAAGCTTATTTTCTTTTAGATTAACTATAGTTTAGAGTTAAATTTGAACTGTGGTTAATTTGAATTGGGGTTAGTAAAAATAATCTGGCTTCTTAAACTATGGTTTGAAGTTAGTTTATTTTTACTAACCATGATTACAGTGAACCTGATTTAGCCTGCTTATTCTAAAAAAAGACGTCTTATACTGAACTGAAGAGGGAAGCTTAATTACTTGTTTAGGCTCATTCTTGTTATGTAAAATAATGGTTTAGCATTACATCTGAATAAGTCTGTAGGAAGGTTCTTATCTGTATAGCCAAGTGCATCTGATAAAACGTCATCTAATACAATATGTGGATTTTGTAAATTGGCTGAAACAAGAGGGATGTTGTTTAAAAAAAATCATTTCTAAAGCTTTCAGTAGGCTCTTATGTCTCTCAAAGTAGAAACAATAATTGCTTGCAAAATCGCTTTTATTTGGTTCTTTTCATAGGAAACATCTTTAGAGTTCTCCATTTAATTAATGACAGGGAGTGCTGTTAGCTGCTCTTTGAGTATTCCCTAGTAATTGTGGTTTTTCCTTCATGAACAAACAACAACAGCAAACCCCCTAGAACCATATTTAGTCCATTGAAACTCAGAACTAGGAACCTTCTTTCCCTCCTCCATCCATTATCTTTTGAAAGAAAGAAAAAATAGAAATGCATTTCTCATGCTGTCTTTGAGAACTACATATGAAAAGCAACAGGGGAGTGGGGAGGCATGCAAAAGCTTTTGTTCAAAAATAAGACAAGTAGCATTGGCCTGTCACTACAAAAGAAAGTGGCTAAATGACCAGAGATGTCAATACTTCTCACAATAATGATAATATACCCAGGATGGACGACACTAGAAATGGGTGAATACTCAATGCACAGCTCCAGTGGAACAGGTTCCTATTTAAAACATATACTTGTTTTGATATTATGTAAAATGTGGTCAAACTGTCAAACTCAGATACAGTTGACAAAGCCCAAGCTATGAATAACTTAAAAATGTAAATAGATAGTAGCTGTTAATGCCATCCCTTATATTTGCCTTCTTAGCATCTATGAAGAAATTAAAATTTGTTTTACTAAAAGGTAATAATTACAATCATATAGACAGTACCCAAGTGCATCTGATGTGGCAATAGTTTGAGGGGTAAGGCAGAACCCAGCTCACAGAATCCACTAGGTTTTAAAAATTGTTCATGGCTGAAAGAGTGGACATCTCACTTATTCTAAACTGACATCCTTCAGATTCAGCTATATTCTCAAATATGTCCAAAGTAAAATATAAATCTACAAATTGCTTGAATAGCCTTAAGTATGGCCAGTATGGGGAAAGGATAGATAGTAACCCTGTTGCTTTCTGGGTGTTATATTATCTGCCAGAGATCACACAAGGGGCCAAAATCAGTTGACTGGAAAATCATAGAATCATAGAGTTGGAAGAGACCCCTGGGGCCATCGATTCCAACCCCCTACTATGCAGGAACACACATCAAAGTATTCCCAACAGATGGCCATCCAGCCTCTGCTTAAGAACCTTCAAAGAAGGAGATTCCACTATACTCCGAGGCAGCATATTCCACTGCCGGATAGCTCTGACCATCAGGAAGTTCTTCCTAAGGTCCAGGTGGAATCTCCTTTCCTGCAGCTTGAATCCATTGTTCCTTTGTCCTGGTCTCTGGAGCAGCAGAAAACAAGCCCACTCCCTCCTCGACATCACATCAATTCAAATATTTAAACATGGCTATCATGTCCCCAGCCAGCCCCTCCCTAAACTGCAAACACCAGGATTCCATAGGATGTTGAAAGTGGAATAATTGCCCTATGAGAGTATAGTGCAGAAGTGGCCAGAGACAAATGTGAGTAGCACATTCTCTCTCTCTCTCATTCTCTCTCTCACACACCCCATCCCTATTCTTTTCTCTTCCTCTCTCTGCCACCTGCTTCCCCCCCCTTGTCTCTCTCTTTCTCTTACTCTCTCACTCACTCACTAATAGACATTTCTTAACTAACTTGGAAAGGTCTTTCAAGATTGGGCTGAAGGTGATATGTGTCCCTAGAGAAACAGATTATCCACTTTTGACTTGTGATTTCACAGATACTATTCAGCTAATGTTTCTAACAAGTGCCTCTGACAGCCAGCTGCATTCCTCTCCTATACAAGGTAGATTTGCTTATAGTAGTTCATACTTTAATTACTTCCTGATTAGACTGCTGTAATATGCTTTCTGGTGTGTTATCTGGTGTGTGCTTTACAGACCTTGTATCACTGGTCTTATACCAACCCTAGAAGCTTCCACTTGATTCCTAGCTCAAGTAAAGCTGCTGCCTGTGACATTATTGTTGCTGTGTACCTTCATTTTTGACTTATAGCAATACCACAGTGAACCAATCACAGGGTTTTCTGGGACTTGGATCATGTGATGTGCCCAAGGTCACCCAATGGGTTTCCCTGGCCAAACAAGGAATCAAACTCTGGTCTCCAGGGTCATAGTCCAACTCTCAAACCACTACACTGTGCTGGTTGTGACCCACAAAGCCCTAAACAGCTTGGGACCAGGATACTGAAAGCCAAGCTTCTCTATCCACCTAGCCAGAATATGATATATTTAACACATGCCCTGTTGCATGTCCAGATAACCCAAGAGGGTAAGTTGTTGAGCACATAAGGTAGGATTTCCTCAGGAACAACACCTTGTTTGCAGAACTCTTTTCCAAGACAAGCTGGCTCCATCCCATTTGAGCTTTTGGAAGGCAACTATACTGTTTTGTATGTCCTTTTGCTTCTAACGACGATTGTGTTCTCTCTCTCCCCCGCCCCCGTTTTTCCTCTCTGTGTGCATTTAAAACAAACCATTCAATTATTGTTTTGATTTATTTTAAAAGAACTTTTAATCTTTTTTTTTTAATAGTCTTTCATTGCTTCAAGGGCTTTGCCAGGCTGGGAGGGGATAAATAAATATTTTATTAAAGAAATAACAAAAAACAAGCAAACAGAACATAGCGAATGAAAGATATTCAATCACCGAAGGAAATTGTTCATTTTCCTATTTGGAATGCTATGATAATGTTAATAACTCCAAAGAAGAAAGTTATTCATTCTACAAAATAAATAAGTCACAATTGCCTATTCAAACAAAGCCTCTAAAAAGGTTCCAAAGAATCCCTTAAAGGGAAGAGGACTATGGCCATTTCCGCATGAAACTGTTATAGCGCTGTTATTCCACTTTCAACATCCTATGGAATCCTGGGGTTTGCAGTTCAGGGAGGGGCTGGCCAGCTCCTCCCTAAACTCCAAACCCCAGGATTCCATAGAATGTTGAAAGTGGAATAATAGTGCTATAACTGTCTTCTGCAGAAATGGCCTATGTTATTGTGTCAGAGGAGCCTTGAGCTGTATCTGATCTAAGATTTTTATTTGGGACACTGTTCTGTGTATTGTCTCTCCAGAGAGAGGAAGAAGGAGGGAGGCAAAGAGGGAGGGATCACTTCTTCCCTCCTAACTTGTGCAGTAAGAACTATGTAAGAGAACTGAAGTCACCACTGAGATCTCTCTTAACCCCCCAAATAAAACCATCTCTTGTCAAATATTAAAGTCAGCATATATAGAAAGAAGCACACAGCATGGAAATTGCAATGAGGGCAAACCTAGTGCTTTTACTTTAATGCATGTTCAGCAAATACAAACTCTGAGTAGTTGCCTCTTAAAGGGTTTGCGTGACTCTTTGGCTGCAATTTGTGGTAAAGATCTGCAGAAATGTACTTTGAATATTCTATCACCTGAACCATAGATTACAGGTTTCCTGTCTGCTTTTAAAGATTGTATATTCCATTCAACAAGATGTGACATTTCAATTTCACTTACACTAAATCAGCAGCAATAATTTAGGTCCTTCTGCCTTCTGTACCATTTGATGAGTCCTGGAAAGATGTAGTTCTCTTTCATCTGTATAATTTGGCCAGTATCTGTCCTGGAATAAACCAAAGTATTCTGCAAGTATTAATCTAAGAAACATCTCCCCCCGCCATAATACTGCAATTACTTTTCAGCCAATTTACGTCATGGTGTTATTCACGACTAACAGAGGATACAATATGCTTTTTGGATTTGGCCATTTACAAACTTATGAGCAAACTTTATTTCCTTCATATTGCCAAACGCAGCATGAAATTTACAGCTCTTTGTCTGGGATCATCTTATATTCCTCATAGCCTCAGAACTGCTGACCAAGGTTTGTTCATAAAGGTTATGAATTGCTGAGAGGAATAAATATTTTGTCCGTTTAATAATCTCCTCCTTGAAACTAAAGAAATTGGCTCCCTGCCGCCTCGCCCAGAACCTGAGAACACTAATATCACATCTTTGGTAAAGCTTCCCAGCCAGGGCAAAATTCAATTAAATGTTCTTAAAAGGAAATCTGAAAAGAGTGGGGGTTGGACTAAAATCCCCAGAATCCCCATACTAGCTGGAGATTTGGGGAGTGGTGACTTTTCTAAACTTTAAATTTATGGGCAAACTACACTGGTGACTGCCTCTAGTGTCAGGCTAGGGGAATGCTAGTCACCAGTTATTTACTGAACTATCCATTTAATGCTGTCTCTGCATATATAGCAAAGCCAGCCCTACACATCTTGCTTCCAGTGGAGCAACAAGAGGCACTTATCCTTACCCTTCCAAGGCACATTAAATAGCCATGTGAAGCAGCAAAACCCACAAGTGCCTCTTCTCCTCTGTGGCAGTAAATGCAATATAATAACAATGAAAAAATAACTGGAAATAAAAATCAATTGCCAAGGGTGGCTACTTTTTCTGCCGAGTGAGAGGTAGACTCTTGCCCTTCCTAGTAAAGCCTTCCCTCCACATTTGTGGGTTTGACCTTCATGAATTTGATTATTCATAAGGTACTTGCTTGCCTTCATTTTCCTCTCCCCATCCCTTGCATTCCTCACCCCAGGCTTGCAAGACTTGTGTTTAAAATGGAAGTTTTTCCTTTTTCCTTTTGGGTGAGCAAAGCCCCATCCAACTACTGAAGAAGTGGTCTGTCTGATATGTGGTTGTACATTCTGTAGTGTTTTGGCTGCTGATTGGTCAGGTGCTCCTTTCTCAAGATGGCCACCGGAAGTAATTAGAAATCCCCTCTTCTCTGCCTGAGGGGAAAGTATTGGTAAGCCTTTTAGGTTGTCTTTTTTCTCTTTATCCCCAACACCAGGGCCAGAGGCAAAGGAATGAGAAGGGGAAGCTCCACAGGGAAATGGAAGAGGAATCGCTGAGGAGGGGGCGTTGTGTTTTTCCCAGTTTTGAGAGGGTCCTGTGCCCAGAACCCACATGAATGTGGAGGTGTTACTGTAGTAGATAACCGCGTCAGCCTCTCCTAGCTTTGAAACAGAACATTTTCTCTTGTGTGATTCTAAATCACTTCTTTTTTTAATTTAATAAAATCCCAAAGTGACAGACTTTTTAAATTTAAAGGGGGATAGGTAGGATCAAGAGGCATAGGGGGTCATACAACCCCCAGAGGAGGCATGTGTGGTCCTCAGATGGAGGTTATCCACCCCTGTATTAATACTATATTCATATTCACTATTAATATTATTAGTGAGAACTTGCAGCATCCGTGTCCACAGACACCAAATAGTGTGCATGTGTGTCAGTTTTTATAATCAACTACGCTCATATAAATTGATCATCTTATGACAGGGATAAATTGTATTTGCAAATCAGGCCTCAACATCTTGAAGATGGCTACAGATGTTATTTAAAAGCCAGATGCTAGAAACCCAAACAATGGCAAACAGGACTAAAGCTCTTCCTCACATTTACCTTAGGGATCATCCCGCTGCTACCTTCCAGCCTTTGAGCCCTTCAGGTCAGCAACCTTTTCTTATAGACACCTATCATGAGAAATGAACACCAAGAACCAGGTCTTGGATCTCCTCCTACTGAAAAATGAGAGGTTCTGGAGAGTATCGTTTCCCAGTTATCTTTCCTTAGACAGTTTAAACTAGTAGAGGTACCAGTCTTGGGGGATTAGGTCTCTAGGGTTCTGCTCTCAGGACTTAGCCTAAGACATATTGTTGCCTGAGGTAGCAATCTCATGTATAGAAGTCAGCTGGAAGTCAGTGATGTATTTAAGTCTTTTACTCCAAGTCTCAAGTCACTACATTAAATTCAAGTCCTTGAAGATACTTTCGAGTCAAGTCTGAAGTCTGGGAGCCAACTTTATACCCCAACCTATATTCTAGAATTTTTGGACACAGTTGAATAAAGTCAATTTTAATTATTTAAGCAGAGTTGGCCCTCCACATTTGTGATTTTGCAATCTGCAGCTTTGGACATGGGGAATAGGATCCTTCTTACTCCCAATTACTGAAGCTTCAAAAGCTTTAGAAAGAAGTATCCTTCCTCCTCAAGCCTGTTGCCTAACACATTTGCTGTTCCCCTTTGAGAAATGCACCTTGTGCTCAGGGGTCAAATCTTGCCTTCTGCTTATATGAAAAGTTTTAGAAGGCTCCTCTGATGGGCAGCAGGGACAGGCTGCTGAGCAGACCTCAAGTTCATTGCCTTACCAGTTTGCTATTTCCCTCTGAGAAATGCACCCACACTTTGGTCTTGAGACAGATTCTCACATGACTAGTAGGCAAAAAGCAATGGAAGTGTTGTTCAAAATTGTAAGGTTTATGGATGAATGGGTTATGTTACTAAACCAGGGCAGCAAGTCAGTCACTAAAAATATACAAGTCTCAAGTAGAAGCAAGTCAGTACATCGTTTATTACCGAGTCGAGTCCGAACCAAGTCACTGAAGAGGCTTGAGTCTGAGTCAGTCAACTCGAGTCTACATCACTGCTGGAATTTGAATTTTGACAGTGTCTCCAATACACAGTGGTCACTGATCCACAGTGGGGCTGGTGAAGCAGAGACTGGGGCTACTAGATGTGCAGCCAATGGTTGACTAAATGTGCTGTCCAACATTCTCACTTGCAAGATTGGAAGTATAATGATATCTTTCAACCAATTACTGCTTGGGAAAGTGTTGGGAATTCTATGGATGATACCTCATCTCCTGAAAAAGAAGGGCCACCCCTGCCCTCACACCTGAGACACCAGGCTAATTTTAGAGGACTCAGGTCATGCTGAGATGGAATGTTCAAATAAGTAAGTCTTTCATACTTCTTCCATGGTGTAATCATATCCTCTACCCCTTGCAGATGTTACTTTATTACTTCCTGGTATTATCCATTCCACAATCCTATTCAGTGCAATAAACAACTAAAGATTAATATTATAAGTTCAGAGATTTGGTTTCATTGACTTTAGAGACTCTTTTTTAAAAATACCCTCTTGTATTCTAATTAATATATTTCCTTCTAGTTAATTTTTAATCTCACAAAGGGAAAGTTGGCTCATTCATTTTCTTGGATACTTTTCTAAGGTGGAAAAAATTAATGGATCTCTTACTGAGAAGACTGAAGAACTGCAGCACAGCGATAGGTTTTAAAATCCTACCTCCTGGCCTCCTATAGCTCTCAGTTGAAATGCTCACTCTTTCAGTAAGGGCTAATTATTGGATCTGATTAAATGGATTAACAAAAGTATGTCACAGGAAAGAATAGATTAGCTATTAACTTTTTTGTTATTTTAATCAGTCAGTTCAGATTCTCCTGCAGACTTTAACCAGATATTCACTACCAATTAGAACTTCATGAAGCTTGAATAAGTAGTCAGACACTCCACAAACAAAAGTTTGCTGTTCGTCTAACAAACGTGCTACCTTTCTTCTTGGTGGTTTCATAGGAAATTGTACATTATAAAGACATTCCAGTACCTTTATCACTGCCACAGCTTCCCCTTCCTCAGACTTTCCTGTTGTCTCTGAGCTTATCTGCAATTCCTCCACAGGCAGGGAATGGTGGTTCCAGCAACAACACATTGTTGCGAGTTATATTATATTGCAAGGTATTTTGAAACAGTTTAGGTCAAATTTGCAAATTAGCTTTATAAAAGACCTGCTCCTGATAGAAATTAAAACTGCTGGAACTGGTTGGTTCATATTGATCTATACAGTTGCTTGTGTTTTACATTTCTCTTTGGTTCCTTGGAAATCTCATGATGATACTTGAAAATTGTTCACTAAAATTTACCAGTACATCACTAACAGTTAATCAACAGGGCAATTCTATCCATAAGTGTCAAATGGAATGAGTGTGTTGGGAGAATAAATTTCACTACATAGTGCCCACACAGGTTCTCACACACACACACATAGAAGACAAGTTACTCTTCAGATTTAAAAATTAACCAAAAAAGGCAAACCTAGGCTATTCAAATTAACAAAAGAGATGAAGCCAGACAAAATCAGCATCCACCACGACTCTTTCATTATCTATTGTTGTTATGTGCCTTCCAGTCATTTCTGACTTATGAATTCCTTAAGGCAAACCTATCATGGGATTTTCTGGGGCTGACAATGTGTGATGTGCCCAAGGTCACCCAGTAGGTTTCCATGGCCAAGCAGAGAATCAAACTCTGTTCTCCAAGGTCATAGTCTAACACTCAGACCACTACACCAATGCTGGCTCTCCTCATGATCTGTTACTAACAACTAAATTGGGTGAATGAATGATGAAATTCTGGGAATAACTATCTACCAGTGATGTATTTAAGTCTTTTACGCCAAGTCTCAAATCAGGTCTCAAGTCTCTACCTTCAAGTGTCAAGTTCTTGAAGATACTTTCAAGTCAAGTCTCAAGTCCGGGACTCAACTTTATACCCCAACCTATATTCCAGAATTTCTGGACAAAGTTGAATAAAGTCAGTTTTAACAATTAAAGCAGAGTAGACCCCCTCTAAATTTGTGATTTTGCCACCTGCACCTTCAGAAGTGGGGAATAGGATCTTTCTTAACCCTGCTTCCTGAAGCTGAAGGTTTTTGTGCTGATGAACATAAAAGAGTCTGCAGCTTCAGAAGTGGGGAATAGGATCCCTCTTACTCCCCATTATTGAAGTTTCAAAAGGTTTAGAAGGAAGGATTCTTCCTCCTCAAGCCTGTTGCCTAACATATTTGCTGTTCCCCTCTGAGAAATGCACTCTAGAAGCAAGTCTTGTCTTCTGCTCTTAGGAAAAGTTTTAGAAGGCTCCTCTGACATGCAATTGGGACAGGCTGCTGAGCAGATCTCAATCCTGCCTCAAGTCCCTTGCTTAATCAGTTTGCTGTTCCCCTCTGGGAAATGCACTCACACTTTGGGCTGGAGAAAGATCCTCATGTGACCAGTAGGCAAAAAGAGATGGAGGCATTATTTAGAGTCATAAGGCTTCTCGATGAATGTGTCATGTTACTGAATCAAGGACAGCAAGTCAGCCATTAAAAATACACAAGTCTCAAGTCGAGCCGAGTCAGTGCATCATTTATTGCTGAGTCGAGTCCCTGAAGCAACTTAAGCCCAACTTGAGTCCAAGTCTATTGACTCAAGTCTACATCACTGCTATCTACGTTCACTGACCAAAAATAATCCTTCCCTGTAAGAGCTGTGGATGGCAAGATGCTTGCCCCAGACTGCATATTAATGCAGTCTGTGGGCAAAGTCCAGCTTCCCTTGTCCTCTTCTCCATCACACCACTGTGAAAGAAAAAAACACTGAGTGTAATCCTACAGGTTACATATCTGAGAAGGTACAGCAAGAGGGAAAAGAGCAGGTAGATAAGAGAACTGGAATTTTCTTGTCCATCCAGGGAGTGATTTTGAGGAAGATGTTTAATCCATTCTTCTTTGGCAAAACTCCTCTTGTTTGTTCTTTTGTAGAAACAGAAAGTGCTTTTTGTTTGGGGGAGGTGTTATACCTTTGTGTGAGTTTCACTGCGTTACGTGGTTTCAATAAAGAGTGAATACACTACAAAACTTACTGGACTGATCTACTTTGACACCACTTTAGCATTTGCAATCAATCTTTATTGTATAATCACAGACCCTTTAAACATAAAATATCTGCCATATAAAGTATGAAAGGAAATATGAACAATATGAAACAGACAATTTGATATTATTTCAAGGCTTGTTTTTTAAAAATAAAAAAAATATATAACAGGTTTAATATTTAATACAATTTAAAATGTAATGGGTAGCATTTATTGAAAATGCAAGGTCCACTGACTATTTACTTTTTTTTTATTGCTGATATCTACATCTCTGAGTCACAGTCAGAAACACTTCAGAACTGAACCGGACAGATCTGATCTGATCTGATCTGGACATGTTATAAACAAGTCTGAATCAGATCAGTTTGGACTGAGAGTCAAACCAGCCAGAATCAGCTGCATAGGCCTAGTTTTCAGCCCTATACAGAAATGGCAAAGATTACACTTCGGTTTTGGGGCACACAAACATTTATTATATCATGTTTGTTGTTTTGGGATGGCATCCAGAATATCCCTATGCAAATATTTCAATTCAAAATTTGCTAATTGTCTCTTAAGTCAGTCTAATTCATGTACAATTGAAGTAACTAGAAACTCCTTCATTTTGCTAGGCTTGGGATTTCATGTGGCAATGCAATGATGACAGATTATCGCTTACCAATGTCAAGCATAATAACTGTGCATCTTTTAAGTGAGCTCTTCTCCCTTTCACTGGATTTTTTTTCCATTGGAAAGCTTTTTGTTCTGATAGTACTTGTCAGCAAGTTGGTGGGGAAAAAACATCTGAATAGCTGGTACACAGCTTGGAGAGAATTAAGATGGTAATTAGAAAGAAAAATGGATCCTTGCCAGATGAAAAAGGGTAGTCAATTTATATGATGAATTTTGATTTGATTATCCACAAAAAGTAATGAATTGGCACAATGAAAATAATCGGTGTTAATGGATTCTCATTCCTCATTATCAACAGCGGGAACAAATTTCTATCAAAATATCGGAATGACTTTCTTCTGTGTTACTTTTTGGAACTGAAGATCTCAGCTTTGAGGGCTCAAGTGTTCTGTATGGAAAACTGCAAAACTTGAAGCAGATAATAAAGAAAGAAATATTCCCTTAGTTGATAGGATACAACAAAGAAAATTGCCACATAAACGGAAATGTGCATCTTAGAAATCTATATAATACACTGTCATATAGAACTTTCATAGATAACTTGCTGCAGTTTCCATAAATAAGATTAACTGCAACATACCAACATTTTTTGACAAAGATTTGTGACAACAAAGCAATGAAAAAGATAATGCAATGATCTGACCAGACTGTTAGATAGAGATTTATGAGTTCCAGGTTCAAAAATTCATGAAAACTCACTGGGTGACCTTGAACTCTCTCTCTCAGCCTGACCTATCTCACAGAGCTCTTATAAGGACAAAGCCCTGGAGGGAGCCCTTCAGTTCATCCGAGGAAAGGGAGTGTATAAACGATAACCAATAAATACATACAATAGATTGCAAATTAGAAGACATAAGGACAAGTGCACTTTTAATAACACTAGGTACTAGTGAAGAAAAGAAGGGCTTTGCGGAGGAGGGGAGCAGGAGAATCATCAGAATTCAGTAAGGGGAGATATCTATATGTAAGCACTGTATTTATGGTGCTACACAGAGAATCAAGGCCCAGTCCCCTAATCCTCACTTACCAAGAAGCAGCCACTGTGATCAATTGGGGCCAGTTCCCCTATCACTTGGAAAGCAGCTGGCTGCTGTTTCCATCCCCTGCCATGAGCAATCTCCGGGGTGACAGGCAAAAGAAGGACCCCATCACAATTTCCCCTTGGACTGGAGATCACTCAGACAAGGGGGATGGGTGGGAATGTCAGCCAGCTACTTCCTAATTGACAGGCAATCAGATACCTCTCAGTTTCAGTGGCTGCTGCCTGCTAAGTAGAGATCATGAACAGATAACCATCATAACTGCATAACTCTAAGTTATTCATTCCTAACTACCATAGAGGATGCCAGTCATTATAGTTATTTTAAGCTTTTGATCTCATGTATATGAGTATAATATTCCAAATTGTACTGGAGATAAGCTACAGTTGTCACTTACATTTTTCTTACTAACCTTTATGTTACTTCAAGCACCCCTCACATCAGGGGTTGGGAACTTGTGAGCTTCCAGATGTTGTTGGCCAGCACAGCCAGTGGCAAGAGATGATAGAAAATGTTTTCCACTATGCCTTAGGTATTCATTCATTAATTCCTTTTAAGTGTTTCCATCCTACAGTGGATTCCAAATGGACGTACAGACATTTCAAAATGCAACATTATATCTCTCATGCTAAAGTAAGCATCATAACAATATAAAACCAAGGCAATGGAAAATAAAACCAAACCATAAGGGAAACTGCACTAGCAATTAAAATGCCTGGTCAAAAGTTCTGAACTGGTAGTGAAAAGAGCAAAATGCTGCTGCTGTGGAAACATTCCTATGCATGGCGTTCCAGAGAAATATGATACCGTCCTTTGTACACAAAGCACTTTTCCTAGGCCTCTAAATCCTTCTCTGTGTCATTCCCACACTTGACAACAGACAAACCCAGATTTTTTTTTTCTCCTCACCTGTGATACAACAAACTGTTTTTCCAGGCTTTGTGAGAACATTTACACCTTTGTGAGAATAGATGAGATAGATAGATAGCTCACATAAGCAATTCTTTTTTCTTTTTCTTTTTTGCAGGTGATGCAGCCTAATTGCCTAGGGTTTGTTTGTTTTTTTAATTCTAAGAATTGGATAGATTGTCTGTTTCTATTTGATCCATAAGCCTCTCCTTCTATTTTTGAGATGTTTAATTTGTTCCTCAAAGAGAAATGAGGCTATTTCACACAAACTATAGAAACCCTGATTTTTAAAAAAATATTTAGAAGGGTCATTGTATTCTTCTCATAGGAACAGAGAAATCTATGCAGAATTGTCACTTTTTCAACAAAGTGTTTCAGGCTGTCAAGACACTTTGTGACAAATACTGCAAATATTCTTCACATTGTTACCGTGGTTCTCAGTGAAGAGCCTCATCTAACAATCTCAATACAGATAGGTTTTCTGCTGCCTACTTATGTCTTGTTAAAGCAGTTTAAAAAAAAGTAAACAGGAACAAGATGCAGTTTTTCTCCAGGCTGGATTCTGTAGGCTAGATTATTAAAAAGCCAATTTCTTCCAGAAATTTAAGGTTTATTTTGTTTTGTTTTTTGGTAGAATAGGGTTATCCTGCTGCAATTAGTGGAAAGATGTCAAAAACTCATCATACAAAACATAGTTAGATTCTAGCTGAGAGAAATTTCAAACTTGTAAGTAATGCATTATAAATAACAATGTTTTGTGTAAGTTGTTATGGGTGGTGATGAAGAGACACCAACATTCTTCTTGAAAGCAATGTTATGGCTGTGTTTAAGAAAAAGTAGGAAAATTTACTGCTTACTCCTTACAGCTTAAACTTTTTAAGGAAGTTAACTTTTTAAATAATGCAACAAATAATGTAACAAGTTAAAAAAAATAAGTGGAATTAGTAACATTTACAAGTCACTTTTCAAACTGTAGTTATTAATAATAATGATGATTCCTTTTAAAAAGTAAATTTCTAAGCTCTGAGAAAACTCTATATATTTTTAACTATCTTGGTGACTGAATTGCTACTGGGAGCATCACACAAGGAGAGCTTGTTTGGAAAAGGTATAATGATCCATCACTGACACAGTTTCTTGTCTGAATGTTTTCTGAGCAGTCAGTGACCCTCTGCTCCCATAAAATCTCATTTCTATTCACTAGCATGTTTTGCCTGTTCCTTGATTCTGCCCACAATTGGATGACCCAATATTCAACAGAGTTACATCTCAACTGAATCTGCATGCACCTAATGATCACCTGAATGACTTTTACTCAGATTATCTCCTCCACCTTAGGAACATAGAATTTCCTCATGAATGTCAAAAAAAGACTCTCAAATTATCATCTTGCACTCCTAATACTGCTGTTTTCTGGCACTGAAACATCAAAAGTGTTTTTACTCTATGTCCCTCTGCTGACAAGCTCTTATCAAGAGGTGACATGATTGGAGCATAAACATCAACTGTAGCTGAAACAAAATGCTGGGTAACCTATTGACTATACTCTGTTGTGAGAAAGCATTCTCAGACAGTATAGGGATTTACAGTGGCACATCAGTCTGAAAATGGTATGAGTCTCACACGCATGGCAAGATAGAAAGGCATGGAGCTTCTCTTTCATCCTTGCATTGCTGCAACAGTCCTACCAGGAGACAGAATGAGGTATCTTCTTCAGACAGCAGATATGGAGTAACACCACAGGGCAGCAATTTGTTCCTCATTTGCTTTGCCATTATGGTGCATGGGGGGTGGGGGGGTGGGGGGTGTATTTTGCCAAAGAAGGGGACAGTTTGTTACTGTAGTTTCTAGTCCAATCTTGTGGCATATTAGATATCATTTGATATCAAGAATTTGGTCTTCTTTACCCATTCCTCTCCAAGTGCTTGTGAGGCCCCTGGACAAGCACGCACACAGGCAGGGCCGAAAATAGCTGAACCATTCAGAACAGATCCAGGCAGGCCAGTAATTGCCGGACTGCAGCTTCAGGAGACCTCCAGGCAAGTACACTTTAAGATCACATTATGTATGCACACTGGTTACAAAAGACTCCCTGCCCCGACCAGGCAGCTTGACAAGCCAAATACTCAACTGTCAAGCACTCCTTGTTTGCATACTGTCTGCTCTATTGACAACTCTGTCTTAACTCAATCATGCAAAATACTGACCTTTCGGAGGCTTTGTCTCCAGCCCGAAACTCATTGTATTCCCCAGGAACGGACTAGCCTACAGGCACATTTTCCCCTATAAGACCCCCCTGATTCTGAGTGTTTCTTTGGATCGCTCCTGGCTTCCATCCCACCTTGCTGTCACTTTGACGAGCCTTCCCTTAGCTCCGCGTGCTGAAAATCTCCACTTCTACAGACTTTTCTTCAGACTATCTGGGCTTCAGGACAGGTGTAGTATTTCCCATGCAAAATCCATCTCAAAAACCCTCTATCCAACTCCTACCTTTCTTTCAATAAGTCTGTGTGAGTGTGATTGCATACATAGGTTTTGACTCTGTTTATCAAAAATAAAGAAAACAATTTATTTACTTCTGTTTGTTCATTGACTCGACCTGACCCCGTAGACACTGGGTTCAAGATCTTGCTAGGCTACCCTGCCTCTTGTATTGCTTAGCTTGTGCTCTGCTAATTCCCATTCCGCATTGTGAGCACATTAGGTGTCCCTCCTGGGACCCCAGAAATCAGGGTAACAGGTTGCTTGTGAAAGTTTCTGTCTTATATGCCAAGATACCTTGTGTGGCTCAGAAAACTATGTATCTTGACCTGAGTGAGTCAGCTATTGTATTTGAGTTCTAGTTCACAAATTAGAATTTGGGTTCTAGTTGTGAAATTTAAGACCCAGAAAATCTAAATAGTATGTTTTTAAAGCAGAAAATATAAAGCAGAAATTTTTGTGTATTGTGGAATGTATATGTGTGTCAGTCTGACTATCAAAAATGATAAGAAAATGTAAACAATGAACTGAGGAGTAATAAGCCAAAGACAGGTGCTGTATTAAAATAAATGACTGATGCAATCAGATGGCTGACATAATCTAATGAAAGGTAGTTAAGAGCCAAGTGTACTTGGTGTTTACATCACCTCTAATAAGTAGACTAATTGTTTACATAAACAGGGATGTGTGTCTTTTATCTTATAGGATGAGATGTGTTTGTTGATAGACTAAGATATAAAAGAGGCTGAGAGGAGACAGAAGAGAGGCAATCTGAGCACAAGCCTTCACCATACAAAGAAAGCAGCTGGATAAACACTTGTGTTGTTCCAAGCTGATAACTGCACAGCACATGCTGCTAAAGGCACATCATGCTGGTAAGACAGAACATCTCAGCTAGACTATGCTAAATAATATATTTCCCTTTTTGATTGTAATAGATGCTTCTTGTTGATATTTATAGATCTATTATGGATGTTGCTAGATATAGCAGTACCCAGGAATATTAAACTGCTTGATGCCTATGTGTCCACAGATGCCTAATTAGAAGTGTAGTGCACCTCAACAGATTCCTTAGTAGATATATGGTTAGATTATATTGTTTACAATGATAATGTTCCTCTATATGTTAATATGGTGATGCCTGTTAAGGAGATGCAAATGACATAAAAGCTCAATCCTTGTGAAAGTGTAACACTTTACCTGCCACATATTGTAATGTAATGAATGCACGGTGCCTTGCATACAGTATAATGTAATGAACACAATCTGCCTAATCATTGAAATATCTAAGTTGTTCCCTAAAGGAACTGTGTGTGGTTTTATATCTCTGACTGTGTATAATGAATAACCTATATGACTAATAGAGTGCTTGTTCATTCTCCCATATAAATATCCTGAAATTCCAATACTTAAGAATGCTAAAGTGGAGTATTGATGCCTGTCTGAATTTTATCATTAGTCACAAGTTGGACACCAAGGTGACCAGAAGTTAATAAAAGGAACCTCCACACAGATACAGATTAGCTGAAACATGGCAATGGACCCTCAATCCCTCAGTCTAAGAGCTAAGGCTAGGGAGCCACACTTGTTTCAATGGGGCACAATTCACTACTGTGCTCAAGACAACAGGATGTCTTGCACTAAACTTTTTGTACTGCTGAACTTCCAAAGATTACATCAGTCACATGAAGGTATCAGTTATTGTTCTGTACCATGGCACGTGCTTTGAGTTTGCTGTCTGTCAATGCATTGCTTACATTTTCAGATCTTTGTTTATAGTTATGTTGGTATTCTGCTTGAAACTAAGTTTTTTCTGTGTCCTTAGTAATACAGATACATTCTTTCTGCTTTACATTTTATATACCTTATATGTTTCATGAACTCATTAGTCACATTTTTCAGGACTTAAATTTCACAAGCTTTAACCCAGATCAGCACAGAGCCTTTATCACTGATGTGCAGGAGTTCCCACTGGGAAGTATGAACATGTCTGTAACTACAAAACAAGCTACATGTTTCTATGAAAACATCAGAGTGATTATTTGTTGATGCAAGCTTCTCTTCCTTTTGGTTTTTACTTGAATTTGCAGTTATTTATTGCTTCTATATTATTTTATCCAAATGGAGACCTTGCTGGACTGTGTTCCCTCAGCTTCTTTGAACTGAAGTGTTCCTCACATATCATAGCTTTAATCTTTCAGGCATTGTCATAGATTGGGATTCAGCATTACAAGTGATTATTGGAAAGTTTGGGGGGTACTTTTTTCCAGGAAGAAAGAGAACACAGTAAATTTAATAATTATGCCACAAGCACAAAGCCCCAAGTCATCCAAGCCCCTAATTCCCTGCAGTCTTTCAAAATCCTGTCTCTAGAAGTTTGATCTGCTGGTCTCCTATGGTGGCTATGGCTCTGAAGAACATGATACCAACTGTAGTAGCAACAGGAAAAGGATGGGAAAAATAACCTCTCTCTTTTCTCCTTTTTTCTCCCCTCTTTCCTTTTTTCCCTTCCTTTCTCTCTCTATAATAGTGTCCTTAAATCCACTAAGTAAGGTAAGACAGAAAAAGAAGAAGAAGTGTCTAGAAAAGTCTCTTGTCTTCTCTCCAGAGATGTTTGGTGGCTTTTAGATCAGAGTAGCAATGAATCCACTTTGGGGTTTAGTTTAACCTATAAATAAGCTGTCCAAAGTGCTGAATCTATTCCTAAATTAGGTTCAGTACCTTGAATAGCTCCTTTATAGTTTAGTCATAAGTTTTTCCTTTCCCTTGAGCTCTTGAGCAAAGAAGGAAGGGACTGGTGACCAAGAACTCCCAGCTGTTACATTTTAAAATGACTTGGCATTGACAACCATCTAAAGAACTTAATAAAAACCCCTGACACCACTGACTAAATGTTCTCTTTCCAGTTCCATGAAGTAGGTGTTCTTTTCTCTGGTTTTTTATGGCTAGAAAGGCTGGGATTCTGATCCTTTTATATCAGCCTTTACCTGACCTTTAACCAGCACCCAGACAGGGATAGGAGAAAAAACAGACAAGAACAAGAAAGAACAAAGGTCCTTTAAAATACCCTGGTTCTCAAAAATTCCAGTTTTTTTGGCATCTCTCTAACTCACACAAAGTTTGAATTTGCAAAGGGCCTGACCCCTGATCTTAGGTAACTCTCTGCCCCCTAAGAGTAAATTAACCCCTTGTTAATGAATTGTAGTTTTATTCCAAGTCACTAGATAATATATGGAATGGCATTATCACACACACCCTCCATCACTCTGTCCCCTTTCCTTTCCTCTTTATCTCCCTCCTTATAACAGTATCAGAATTTCAAATAAGAACAGAAGTGCAGTAGGAACTGAGGAAAAAGAGGAGTGCGATAGACAGCAGAGCTGGAGTGCCTGCCCACTCTGTTGTTTAACCTACCACTGTCATGTCCCAGGCAGACCAGGTAATTAGCAAACCAACAGGACAGAGCTTACTCACAAAGGCAAGAGCAGAAGTAGTCCAAGCAAGGTTCAGGTCAAGAATGTCTGTTCTAAGGCAAACAAATCCACAAAGGCAAATTCAAATCAGCATCAAACAAGCAGAGGTCCAAGAGAGTCAGGATTCAAGAAAACACAGCACAGGGCTTCAACCAGCAGTAAGATCCATCGTCAACCCTGGAAGGGGAAAGGCCAGCTATTTGCCTTTTATAGCTACTGGTGTTGCCACAGGTGTTCCCTCATTAAAGCCCATTTGCTACTTAAATAAGCTAAAGGCCTGAGACCTCTTTTCTGGTGTTGTCTCCCTCTCAAGTAAGAGTCTGTGCTGTTTCATCTTCTGATATTTATTCCCCTTGCTCAGGTCCCTGCTGTTGATTGTTATTTTCCACTGAGCAAGCTTCTGGGAAAACTTCTGCCTCAGATTCAGAATCCTCCTCCTCACTGTCAGGGTCTCCAAGGCAAGGCAAGGCAAGGCAAGGCATGACAACCACAGCCTTCAGAGTGCTGGGAAGGAGTGCTGCAGAAAGGAAAACTAGGAGCTGACCATTTGGCAGTCAGTTGTGGTTTGAGTGTGAAGCAGACACTAGAAGGGAGGAGTACTCAGAAGAAGAATGGAAGGAGAGAGGATGTTAGAGGACAGAGTTAGAAACTGATGCTAATTGTAACAGAATATAGTGAGTCAGCTTGGTAGCAGTTATTAAAAAGAATCTTTACTGTTCCATGATGCTTTACTTCAACTCAAAGGGAATGTGGAAAGTGAGTACTGCAGGCAGCATGTGACTCCTGGACCACCCATCTGCAGGCCCTCAATCCCCCCATAGACCCCTAAAAATTTTCACCTGATAACCACATGGTAATCTCTCCACACATGCAGAAAAAACCCTGCCCTCATCCCCCAGAAATCTTCTTGAAAAATGCCTCTCTTTTTCTAGGAGTTCCTCTCAAAATAATGAGAAGAAATAGTGCAATGACACTTCCACTCTTCATTTTGAAGAAAAAATGATGTATTTTGACATTCAAGAGGATGGGACCCACAGGTCTGGAGAGGGAATTGGGCCCTGGCCAGGGTGGTGTGTTTGAGTTTCAGGCATGCACCATCAAAAATCCAAAAAACACTTATTCTCGTCCATACTTGGACCCACTTGCACTAAGCCCAAGGAAAGGTTTAGGATAGATGGGAAGGTAAGTAACAATAGTCAAGATTTAAATTATAAATTCATAAAGTGGGAGGAGCCCACGGTCACAGGGGGTGAAAAAGAAAGAAATGTTGCTCTTCCTTCTTCATGGCATGCCACAAACTCTTTCCCCAAATCAAACCATAAATACATCTGTCTAATTATGAAAACTGGGTAGAAGGAAGCAGCTCTCACCCCAACATTTTATTCTAGCTCAGATTGTAATCCAAGGCCATTTCCACACTAACCTGTTACAGCACTATGATTCCACTTTCAACATCCTATGGAATCCTGGAGTTTACAGTTTCGGGAGCCAGCCGGCTATAACAGGCTGGTGCAGAAATGGTCTAAGTCAGAGAAGAGCTGTGAGGTGGAATGATAACAGTCCTTAGTCAAAACATAGCTGCACATTACAAAGGGAAAATAAACCAGGGAATGATGGGGCTACATTATTACCTATCTTTAACATTTTATGTTCCTAAATCTTTTCTTCCTTCTTTCTGATAAGTATTTTTCTATCACCCTTCCATCATGTTACTAGGCAGGTGGTTTACAAAAAGATGACTGGCATGCTGAGCATCTCCATTTGAAAAGCAGATGTCCTTCAAACTATGCTGTGTATTAGATAAAACACAGTGGGCTTCTTTGCTGCACAGTGATGCCTCAGAAAACATTCTTCCAAAAGGTAATGAAACTACGGTTAATATGGCAAGAGTGGTGCATTCGACTTGGTCAGAGCTAATTGTGCATGTTCATGTGAATCAGACTTGTGATAAAACTCATTACTAAAGCACATTAAAGAAATTGGCAATTACATTATGTTTTATCTAAGTGTGTCCTCACTTGGCTAAATGTTAGTATTGTTAGAATTCTGTTTAGTGAATTCATTCCATATTGGATGTAATTCTGCCATGGCTTGGAAATTAGTACTAAACTAGATGTTCTCCTGGTTTAATTTTTACCTCAAAAGTATTGATTTCAAGGTGGACTGAACACACAAAGAATAGTATTTAACTTTTCCTCTTTCTGAAGCTATTCACAACTGTTGAACAGATGCATAGACATTGTTTTTCCTCTATTTTATGCTTCAGCTGCTATTTTTGTCCCTGGTTTACTCCTTCTTAAATGATCCTAGCCAATCAGGGATTGCATATTGGATTGGTCAATATCACAATTCAGTGTAATCAGTCCCAATTAGCTGCATGCCAATGAAGTCCTTCCTCATAAGAGGAATGCTTCCTGCACCAGAACACATGGGTAAGAGCACTCCAGCACTCTGTTTCAATTTTTTTGTTGATTCCAGAAATCTGTGAAAACTTGCCCAAAGGAGAGGTCTTAAACATTTTTAAAAGTGTGTTGGATATAATTGTCAGTTCTACATTGGCTTTATTCCTCCTTAATAAAGAAAAAGAGGAGATGAAGGGATTCACAAGGAGGTGATAGTTTAAGGTACACTTATAGGACAAATACATGAGGAGAATAAAAATGGAAAGTTGTTTTTTTTTAAATCAGTTGTCTAACCTTCTCCAAACTCCTTGAGTCCTAGCTTCAGGGAAAAGGTGGAATATAAATTAAATAAGTGAAAAGAACAGAACTCTATAGGACATTGTATCATTCAGAATCCACTCAGTGTAGCAGCATATTGGACTATCACACCCTCATTGTTGATTAATTAGTGAAAGAAGGAAGGTAGAGGATGGATTCAGAATCACATCGTTTTCTTTAAGGCTGTGCCTGCATGAAAGTCACCATCACAAATGAGAACTGGTGGGATTAAAGGCAGCAGTTGACTTACAGTATTAGACACATGGCAACTGACCTATATTACCATGACCTATGTTATTGTTCACAGATCCTCAGAGATGCATTGCCCAGGTGAACAAATATTTTGCCCTGACATCTGAAAGCTATTGAGATTGGTGCCAACAATTATAGGGATGGAGCACTACAAGCCAAGTTCCAGTATACTCTGTACCTAGTAGTTACCTCTATAGCTTGGTCTGGCTGTGCACTGGAATAAGCTGTGGTTGGGAGAAAGACTAATGCTTTCACAAGCAGTTAAGGAAGAAAGGGTCAGTGACAGAAAGTGTAGCAAAGGTCAAACTAAGTACCAAGATACACAGGATGCAGGAAAGGCTCAGAAGGACCAGAGTGGAAGGCACGATCAAAGTCAAGCTAAGAAGGCACAGAAGAGGATCAAAAAGGTTAAAGGCAGAAATGCAGATAAAGACTACCTGGAAACCAGGGCATCTCCATGGCAACTCTTAGCAACACATTGCTCAGACTAGTAAGTCAAGAATATTGGAGTGAGAATGCCAATTTTGAAAAGTCTTTTTTAAGGTTTCATGCACGTTAATTGGTTTCTGAAGTCATCTGACAATATGAGTTGGGCTTGCAAGGTTAGCAGCATCCCATTCCCTGACATAAATCCAAAGCCCGAGCCTACGGGAGGGGAAAATCCTTGTGATATCCAGAGTGAGTTCTTAAATTTCAGTGAGGGCAGACTAAGGCTTGACAGGTGAGCCAAACTGATTTGCATGAACTGTCTGTGGAAACAGACATAAGGGGCCTAAGGGGAATCTGGATAAACTGCTTGGCTAACAAGTTATGTAAAAATCCAGAACCGTCTGGGTAAAATTCATCTAAGTAAGTAATATGATTACATGGGCATGGTGCAACCAAGGAGCTGCAACAGTTGCAGCCATTCCTTTGACAGTGTTTCCAAGCCCTATCCTGCTGCTAGGAATGATGAGTTGCAATATTGGCCTTCCACTTCCTGACCAATTCAAATTGGCCCCATGCCTACATATACCATCTCTGCCCTCTGTCTCTTCCTCTCACTCACTCTTTGGTGCACTGATATTACACAAGCACATCACACAAATGCCTGATCCAGTGAACCCTGGCAACAGCTGGGTATGGGTGGAGATGGTCCACCAGTCTTTAAAGTTCTGCCACCTACAATTTTTTCTTCTTCTCCAGTACTCCTCACCCTGGAACTTGTTTATCAACATAGGTGGAGAAGCGGTGATATTCCCTGAGACTTCTAGTGGCATTCTAAGACCTGGTAACCCTAGTGAGGGAGGAGGTATCAAATGAGCTTTTTTGGCCTGAAATTGGAGGGAGACCTTGTTCTATAAGACCTAGACTGCCTGAACATCCAATGTGTCTGAGTGCTGGTGGTGCAAGAGAAAGACATTGGAGATTTGCTCCCAGATACTCTCACTTTGGTGGCCAACATCACCCAATTCACATCTGAAAGGGTTAGAAGAACCTAGAGATGGCTTTCCAATGCAGAATATAACCAGGCAGGAACAGACCTTCCATCCATTACTTAAGTCTCAGATAATACTTTTATTGGCAACAATTAAAACATCAAAATCCAAATGAGGAAGCTTTTGAATTCTTTGAAAGTCTTCATCAACCTGTAGATTACACATCAATACAAATAAATGGAGGCAAGTATGAAAGGATCTTGTTGGACTGTTTAAAAAGTGATCATATAATAACAATCATAAAATACAGAGGTGGAATATTTGCATATTTGTAAAATGATCTTGTGCTCTTATTATATCAGCTGGAGTGCTTCAGAATTTAGTTTAAGGTTGCTTCTACATTACACTGGAATAGACATACTTTCTTTGTTCATTTCCTTTTTACAAGGCATCTACATGATACTATAATCCAATCCTTGTTCTCCTGTGTTTTCCCCTTGGTTCTTCAACGTTTTCTCAGACGAGTGAGAAGAAAAGATGGGAAGCCCTAAGGAGGCTTCCCAAATGATGACACTTATTGCTAAACCATCTGCTGTAATCTACATGGAAAACTGAATTCACATACTATAGGCATAGTGTTTTCTTGTTTATACAGCATACTATGCTCCTAGTTGGTTGTCTAGACAGAATAGGAATTATTTCACTTGAAAAAAAGTTATTTTTGTTCATAATTTGTACTAAATTATTTTTTTAAAAAAGACCTGTACCTTTTACTATGTGCTCATTTGTTTAGATGTGGTTGCATGACTACTCCAATGTGTGTGGGGTTTTTTTTTAACTGTGTAAGTGTTTTAAGGGGAATTAGATATGTGGGAGGGATGCATGTTTATAAGAGACCATTTACCAGACTAATTGGAAATCACTATATATCACCAGCCTGGTAGTACCCTAACTCTTCTGTGCCAGCATATTTTAGATACATTGTGCAGCTGGAGATACCAGAGAGAGCCAAAGATAAATCATTATAACATTATGTCAGTGAAAGTGGCCTAAGTTAAAAAAAAAAAAACTTGCCATAAATCCCTATTTGCATATAACTGTGCTAGCTTCTCTTTTGCTATATGCACCCACAACATACACACACACACACACACAATTGTGTGGCTGTGACCATGGGCAAAGTGCCTCAAGAAGCAGATCCTTGTGCAGAGTG
Organism: Ctenosaura bakeri; assembly: GCA_948474755.1. Taxonomy (NCBI): domain Eukaryota; kingdom Metazoa; phylum Chordata; class Lepidosauria; order Squamata; family Iguanidae; genus Ctenosaura; species Ctenosaura bakeri. Next base: position 114,621 of record CAOLHI010003874.1, on the reverse strand, counting down.
AGGGACGGGATGAGAAGTGAAGGATGGAGCTGTTGGTGTTAGACAGGCTGTCCTGAACCTAAATTTGTTTACTATCTTCATAAGTGGTAGAGGATGCTGTACCCACTCTTGATTCAAATATTATTCTGGTTGATCTCTATGTAATGAATGAGTGGGAATCCATTTTTATCCTTTGCCTCAAGTAGCAAAAAGCCTTGGGATAGCCTTGCTGGCTATTCCATTGTTCTATATGTCCTTACTTCTCTCTGTGTTGGTCACTCTGTGACTGATGTAAACCTAGGTTCAGTGGGCAATCCTGAGAGTTTGCTATGATGGTGAAGAATGCCTAAGCCCTGATACAGATCAGTATCTACTGGTAGATTTTTTATTTCTTTCAGTTAGGTCAGGAAGGATTTCTGGAAGGGGGTGCTGTTTCACCCATGTTCTATTAATGGGTTTCCTATAAGGAAACAGAATGCTGGACAAGATAAGTTTCTGGTCCAATACAGTATAGCTTGCTTTATTTGTCTGTTTGTTTGTTTATAGTATTTATATATCATTTCCCAGTCCACAAGGGCTCCTGAGGCAATGAACAAATAAAATCAATTCAAAGATAAAAAAAAACATTTTTAAAGCATATTAAAATACTCTTTAAAAACTCTATAAAGCATCCTAAAAACAACCCAACATAGAATCCAGTTCTGAAACATTTAAAACAACAGCTTCAAATATTGAATGCCATGTGGAACAGCTGCCTGCTGGAAGCTTAAAAGAGATAGGGCCAGCCACACTTCCTTGGATAGAGAGTTCCACAGTCAAGGTGCTACTACAGAGATGGCCTGGTTATATATACCCACTAATCTATCTTCATGACCTCCTCTGAAGATCTCAAATTTCTGTCAGGCTCATGGGGAGGAGGCAGTCTTTGGAATCCAATGTAGTTCTTGGTCTCTAAAATGTTGTATGGTCTCTAAAATGCACTTCCAATCCCAGGTTGGTTTTCCTAATGCCCAGCAGCACTTCCACCTTGTCGACATTAAGCCTCAGTCTCTTTACCAGCATCCAATCTTTTACTGCATCCAGACATTGATTCAGTACTACCGCAGCCTCCTTGGCATCATGTAAAAGAGAAATAGAGCTGGGTATCATCAACATTCTGATGATACCCAACCCCAAAGCTCTGGATGATCTCTCCCAGCAGCTTCATATAGATGTTGAAAAGCAGACAAGACAGAATTGACCTCTGTGGAACCCCATAGCTAATGGGCAAAAGACTGAACAACAGTACCCCAACACCACCCTCTGGGAACATTCAACCAAGAAAAACTGGAACCAGTGCAAAACAGTGCCCCAAGTCCCATATCAGCCAGATGATCCAGAAGGATATCATAGTCTATGGTATCAAATGATGCTGAAAGATCCAGGAGTACCAATCTGGTCATTCCTCCAAGATGGGTAATCTTACCAATTCTTATCTTCTAATCATCAAAAGTTTAAACACATTTCTGAGAGCTCTTGTTTTGTATCAAACCCAATCTAGAAGATCTCTTGATTCTAGGGGGAAAAAATAAAGAAGACCTTTAAAACCAGAAGATCGCTCTCCTAGCTTAAGTTACAGCAGTCCTAACAGTGACACAAATTATTGGCCTGAATACTATTTGATAGTTCTAGTTAGAGTAGATCCACTGAATTAATTCTGAATGATAAGCCAACACATACATAAATCTCATTGATGCAATGGATCTATACTATTCGAGAATAACCATAAGAAGCTATGCAAAGAAAATCCAGTTTTGACCTGGATTATCTCTGTACTGTAGCATGTGGCCCTGTTTACACAGGCAGGAAAATGTGGGATTAATCCACATTTTTCCTACCTGTGTAGAAAGAGCCTTCGTGTCATTTTCAATCTGGGGAGATCCTGAGGCAAAACTATGACAATTGTCTTGGCCATTTCTTCAAAGGTAGGTTTGCCTTTGCCCAGGCTTTTGCTAAGGCTGGCAGAGTATGTCTTGCCCAAGATTACCCTTCTTTCCCTTGCTTTTAAAACCCTTTTTTAATAAAGAACTTGAAAGATTTGAGATTTGTGAGATTCGTGGATTCCTAGAACCTTCCAGGGATTTGGATCTGGATTCAGATTTGGAAAATTCTGGATTCGTCCCATCCCTACATAGCTTACATCAGAATATGTTATCAACAGAATCCAGGCCATTAACTTCAGTGCACCATTAGTTGCACTCACCTGAGCACTGCTGTTTTTCTGAGAGTTCACTAGAATCAAGCAAGCTTCAGTGAATTTCACAGCTTTTTGTAAAAGAAATAAAAATAAAAGATCAGTTCCCAGACAAACCCCTTTCAGTGTTAGCATGAAGACTGACATGTGTTTTTACATCTTGGGGACAACTGCTACAACAATAGAAAACATTGTTTCACATACTGTGGGTACATTTTACCTATTTATACTCAACACTGTTAATAGCATCCTATGATTCAACTTGCCAAGATGATTATTCCCACAGGACAGTCATTGCTTTGAATCGTAAATGTCACTAGCATAAATATCTCCAATGTTCCAATGAAGAGCACAGACCTAACAGGTGTTTTACTCTATAACACATTAGGGAGGTTTCTTGTACAATATATCAAAAGAATGAATAAAAGAAGGAAAGAGATAATTTAGAATTATTGGAAGGGAAGAGTGGGAGAGTTCCTAATAGATTATAGGCATTTATGAGCCTTATCCTATTAGTGGTGCTGATTGGTGCAGAGTAATGGTAGCTTATGTGGCATTTAGTAACACAAGAAGCTCCCCTATACTGTTGGAAAATATGTGAAATGGTAGTGGATCTCTCTAGCAGAATGGTCAAATTAACAAGGCAAAAGTAGAACAATATACACACACACAAACTCAGTCTTCATAAAAATATAGAGAAAGGTAGCTTAACTTGAGAGGCAGTGTGGTATAGTGGTATGACCATTAGTCTACAACACTGGAGACCAGGGTACAATTCCCTGCTAAGCTATAGAACCCCACTGGGTGACCTTGGGCACATCACACATTCTCAGCCCCAGAGAACTCTGTGATAGTATCCTCTTAGGGTCACCATAACTTGGAAAAAGATCTGAAGGCACACAACAGCAACAAAAGAGGGGTTTTTTAAAAAAAAAATGAAATGGACAGTAAGCATGGTGTAATGGGTTGGAGACCAGGTTCAATTTCCCACACAGCCAAGGACACCTACTGGCCGTATCACACACTCTTAGCCCCTAGAAAACCCCATGATAAGAGTCACCGTAGAGTTGCCACAACTTGGAAACAAAGGTACACAACAACAACAACAACAAAGCTTGACTCACAAGTTACTTGTGCATAATCAAACACAAGCCGTTTCCACACTAGACTGTTATAGCGCTATGATTCCAATTTTAACATCCTATGGAATCCTGGGGTTTGCAGGGATGGCCCCTCCTGAAACTGCAAACCCCAGGATTCCATAGGATGTTGAAAGTGGAATCATAGCGCTATAACAGTCTAGTGTGGAAATGGCCACAGAGTCTACTAGAGGAGACCAAGTGGGAAGAGAAAAATGGCTATAGGTTAGATGATGCCAGAAGAAAGTGAATGTGGAAAAACAAACAAAAGGGAAGTCACCAACCATGTAAATTAGCCATTAGTCTAGGCACACAAAGGTTGCCAACTCTAACAAAACTGAGTCAGACTATTGGTTTATCTAGTCCAATATTGTAAAATCTGACTTACAGCAATGATTCTCTAGGGTTTCCATCAGGATGTTTTTACACCTCTACCTGGAGCAAGTAGGTCCAACCCTGCTTAACTTCTAAAATCAGATAAATCAGTTATGCTCAAGGTGGTGTGAATATCTGCATCAAAATGTGGGATGTTTATGTTGGGGATTCATATCCATGTCTTTGTGAAAATGGCACACTAAAGAAATCTCTGAGTTAAACACTGAACATTACAGTAATAATTTAAAAGCAATATAGTAATATAAACCAAAATACAACAAACATACAACAAAAATACATACATACAGCTCTATGTGCTCTTTTTTACTTTAAACACTTTGTTCTGTTCCTGCAAAATAGATGAAGAAAAATGCAGAAAAATGAAGAGCTGTCTGCCAAGTCTTGAAAAAAGTATACAAGTCTACTTTTAGAAAATTATACCAGCATTATATTATTAAATAAAATGTACAAGAAAAAAAACTAAGTGGTTTTCATTGTAGTTTCACTTTTGTCTGCTGAGAACTTGCAACAGAGTCTATTACTTATTTCTTTGTTTAATATTCCAGCTTTCTCCCAATATACGATCCAAGACAGTTCACAGTACAAGTTAAAATATAATCCAGCTTAAACCATGCACAAAGTTTTCAAAACTTTTTTATCAAGAAACCTTGTTGTTTCTTTATTAACCTAAAAGTTAAAAGGATTGGGAACTTAATTCATGATTTCGCAATGAGAAAGATCAGAAATAAATAAATAAATAAATAAATAAAGCTTTAAAGTTAATGGCAACTACTGTTTGCAGCTGCATTGGTCCTTTAGAATAATTTTGAAAGCCAAAACATTGATGGAATGACCTCTTTATCTATGCACTATATAAAATAATAAATAATAATAATAAAATTTATTTTTATCCTGCCTCTCCCAGTGGATCGAGGCGGCATTACAACAGTATATAAATACATTAAAACACTAAAATGTAACCCATCCTCCGCACCCACCAACCCTTCTAACCCCCTAAAACACATTAACTATTAAAACAATTTAAAAACAAATTAAAACCAAGAAGACAGTTGATGAGAGGCGTTGGAACACTAGTCTGGGAAGGCCTGTCGGAAGAGAACAGTCTTGACCGCTTTTTTAAAGCGGTCAAGACTGGTAATATGCCAGGTCTCTTCCGGCAGGCCATTCCATAACTTGGGAGCGACAGAAGGTCCTCTGGGTAACTGAAGCCAACCTAGTTCTGACTGGCTGCAGTAAATTCTTCCCAGAGGACCTTAGTGTGCGGGGCGGATTATATGGGAGAAGGCGATCCTGCAGGTAGGCTGGCCCCAAGCCGTGAAGGGCTTTAAAGGTAAGGACCAACACCTTGTACTGTGCCCGGAAACTAATAGGCAGCCAGTGTAAAGACTTTAGAATTGGTGTTACATGGTCACTTTTAGTTGTTCTGGTGACCAACCTGGCTGCCATATTCTGAACTAATTGAAGTTTCCAGACTAAGCACATGGGTAGCCCTATGTAGAGCGCATTGCAGAAGTCAATCCATGAAGTTACCAGCGCATGCACCACTGTTTTTAGGTGTTCCAGCTCCAGGAAGGGGTGCAGCTGGCGTATCAGCCAAAGCTGATAGCAGGCACTCCTGGCTGCTGCATCAATTTGAGCTGTCATCTGAAGCGGCGAATCCAAGAGCACCCCCAAGCTGCGGACACAGTCTTTCAGGGGAAGTGTGACCCCGTCTAGAACTGGTTGACAAACCTCCATACCTGGGCTAGAGCCCTTAACAGTGAGTACCTCCATCTTATCTGGATTCAGCTTCAGTCTGTTTTTCCTCATCCAGTCCATTACCACTTCAAGGCATTCGTTCAGAGGCAAGATGCCATCCTTAGTTGATGCTATTGTCCGAGGCATGGAGAGATATATCTGGGTGTCATCAGCATACTGATAGCACCTTGCTCCATGCCTCCTGATGATCTCTCCCAGCGGTTTCATGTAGATGTTAAATAGCAGTGGGGACAGGACGGCACCCTGAGGGACGCCAGATTTAAGCTCTTTTTCGAGGAGCAGCTGTCCCCAAGCATCACCATCTGGTATCTACCTGAGAGATAGGTAGATAGGCAGTGCCCCCGATCCCCAGCCCTCTCAGGCGTTCCAGAAGGATACCACGGTCTATGGTATCGAAAGCCGCTGAGAGGTCCAAGAGTACCAGCAGGGTCACACTTCCCCTGTCAATACCTAGGCGTAGATCATCCACTAAGGCGACCATGGCAGTCTTGACTCCATATCCTGCCCTGAAGCCAGTTTGAAATGGATCTAGATAATCTGTTTCATCCAAGACAGCTTGGAGCTGAAGGGAAACAGCCCTCTCGATCACCTTGCTTAAAAATGGAAGATGGGAGACTGGTCTATAATTATTCATATCCAGGGGATCTAGGGAGGACTTTTTTAGAAGCGGCCGTATAATTGCTTCTTTTAAACAAGCTGGAAAATTGCCTGCCCTGAAGGATGCATTAATAATATGTCTTAAGTGGGTCTTAATTGCAACTCCTCCCTGGACGACCAGCCATGAAGGGCAGGGATCAAGAGGGCAAGTTGTCCTTCTTACCTTTCCAAGGAGCTTGTCTACGTCCTCGGTACTCACTGACTGAAACTGATCCAGTATAACCCTGTTCACGGGGTCGCCAGACACTCAATTTGTAACCTCTGCTATAACACCAGCATCCAAATTGGCTCTTATCTGAGAGATTTTATCTGCGAAATGATTATTCAAGGCATCACAGCAAGCTACGTTAGGTTCTAACAACGAGTTCAGGGGAGTGGGTAACTGAGTCAAATCCCTTACCACCCTGAACAGCTCTGCTGGATGAGAAGTCACAGACACAATACGTGCAGAGAAGAAGGTCTTCTTCGCTGCATCTATTGCCACTCTACAGGAATGAAGGAATTCTCTATAGCGTGTCCTGTCAGATAAGAGTCGAGATTTCCGCCAGTTGCGCTCTAGTCATTGTCCAGCCTGTTTCATATTCCTGAGTTCTACTGTATACCAAGGATTGCGATTTGAAACAGGCTGGAAAGGACGCTTGGGAGTAATCGTGTCGATAGCCCTGGTAAGATCACAATTCCAGATATTAATCAGGGCTTCGACAAGATCACCGGCGATACCAAGCAAGGAAAAGGCCAGTGTACTATATTCCCTCAGGAAACCAATCTCTGTATGTTAACAACTCTGAAAACAGATTGGATTGGGGAATATGGGTAAAAGTTACAGATACTGGACAAGGCAATTTGGGGAATTACAGACACAGGATCTCAAATCTGTGTATTTCAATCGCATCTAACTCCTAAGGTAAGGTATTTCTAACAAGTGTTACCTATGAGAAAATATTTTGTGGCAGATACAGTTCCTTAAGTACTCATGACCTTCTGTTACACAGAGTAAGGAAAAAGAATGCATCCAAATTCAAACTTTGGTGCTGTACCAAGATGCAGAGGATCTACTGCATTCTGAATCAAATTATGATATGGTTCCCTATATACCCTTATTTCTAAAAGTAGAGTAGGTAGGAAAACAACATATTTAGTGGTTTCAAAACTGATTTGGTAAAACAAATCTGATTCAATAAAATTTCCTTTTACAGGATATGATCTAGATCCATGAACAAACTACTAAAATCTGTGATTCATTCAAACTCTCCATATAAAGATGTGGTATAAATTATGCAACAATGCTGTGTGAAGTTGAGCCTAATCAATTTGAATAAAACTTGTCCCCTCCTAATATATCTCAGCTTTGCTGGCCATTACTAGCATGCAGAATGAGCCAATGGGATAATAACATAGATAATTGCCAAGCAATTGGATAGCTGTACAGTATATAATTGTTTTCTCCCCCTTCAAGCTCTGGAAGTGAAACAAATTAAAATGACGAGAATATTCAGCTGTGCTTCCAGCATGGAAAATAGACTACTTAATTAACTGTACTTTGTGACCTGAATGTGTTTGAGTAAGACAGAGGGTAGGTAGAAAATTACATACCCACAGGATTCCTAAATTTCCATTGTGACAGCTATCCCCATTCTGAGGTACGTAAACATGAAACATGTGACGATGGTTATTTGCAGTGCATGGACTTGCAAACACTTGTCTCCTCTCTCTTCAGAGTGATGGGCTTAGTGTGAAGTCCTCTAAAAGCAGCACAAGAAAACCAGATATTTCGTCCATTATAGCTTTGTTCACCAAATGTTGCTATATTTCAGAGAATGTCATAAGTTATAATAGAGAGAAGAAGAATGTATATTGATGACTGCAGTATTAAGGGGATGCTATTAAGGGGAAATGTTTTCCCATGTAATGTCCACTTGCCACCAGTTTTGTATGGAATTAAGGAACAAAAAAGAAAGTAACTAGTAATAAAAAGTAGGCTGTCACCTTGTTGGGACTTCTTTTCCAAAAAAATTTTTTGTTGGCTTCCATAGTGTAGTATGAAAAATCTTATCTCCTATATAGAATTGTACTAAGAAAAAGGAAATGTGAAACTACATGCTTTTCTGGATGTTTTCATCCAGAATATTCATGCAGAGTACTTCTAATGAGGAACAATAAAAGCCTATAGGGCTGAACCACAACTTAGTTATACGTAGAGAAAATTGAGGGTGGATCTGCACTATACAGCTTTGATACCACATCGAACAGCTAAGACTTCTTCCAATGCAATCCTGGGATTTGTAGCTTTGAGAAGTGCTCAGAATTCTGAGTTCTTATGTTATAGTTATGCTGTGGTTCAGCAGAGTGCACTAAATAATTTGAAGTATCTGGGCAGATTACATATGCAAGAACTATGGCAGTTCAAGTGTTCTCCAACTGTTATAATGTGCAGTACAGATAGACCCTGTTGAAATCAATAGCAACACTGTGTTGAAACACTGGCCCTTTCCACACGGGGAAATAACACATGGTAGCACGACCTCCGTGGGAGGTCGTCTACACGGTAAAGTGGATTGAGGTGGATTACTTTAGAGTAATTCCACACCCCAATCTGCACTAGGGCGCCCAGAAGTGGTGGCACTGCATGCTTTTTAAAAACCACTTTTTATGTGGTTTTTAAAAGACACAGGACATGCAGCCCCGTGCAGCCGTGTCGCAGTGCCTGGTGTGGATTTGCAGGCGCACACAAGGGCGTGCCTGCAGATCTGCTGGGGGTGGGATTTCCGGCTGGCGGGGTTCTCCGGTTGGTGGAGAGCCTCCACCAGTCATCAGCCGCCATTTTGGGCACTGCCAGATGCCGCGGGATGCTGACGAGTGTGGAGCAGCGAAACGTGCTGCTCCACGCAGCGACGGACTGAGGCAAGCTCCGTTTCAGTGTGGCTTACCCCGTTTCTCCACCCGCGTGTGGAAAGGGCCATAACTTTTTCCTTTTTTTAAAAAAAAAATCATTTTCTTCTTGTTAACTGCCGTCAAGTCAGCATTGACTTATGGCGACCCCATGAATGAGAGATCTCCAAGTCATCTTATTATCAATCATCCTGCTCAGGGATTGCAAATTCAGGGATGGCGCTCCTTTGATTGAGTCTATCCCCTTTTGCCATTGCTTTCTTCCTTACCAAGCATTATTGTCTTTTCTACTGAACCAGGTCTTCTCATAATATGACCAAAGCACAATAACCTCAGTTTAGTCATCTTGGCTTCTAGGCAGAGTCCAGGCTTGATTTCCTCTAGGACCCATCTATTTCTCTTTTTAGCAGTCTATGATATCTGGAGAACTCTTCTCCAGCACCACATTTCAAAGGAATTGATTTTCTTTCTATCAGCTTTTTTCACTGTCCAGCTTTCACAACCATACATGAGAACTGGAAATATGATGGCATAGACAATCTTAATTTTAGTATTCAATGATATATCTTTACATATCAGGATCTCTTCTAGTTCCTTCAGAGCTGCCCTTCCAAGTCCTACTCTTCTTCTGATTTCTTGACTGCAGTCTCCATTCTGATTAATGACTGAGCCAAGGTACGGAAAATCTTTATTTCAATGGTCTTTATTGTCTACTTTAAGGTTATGTAAATCATATGTGGTCATTATTTTTGTTTTCTTAATGTTCAGCTGTAAAACCTGTCTTTGCACTTTCTGCCTTGACTTTCTTCAGTAATCGTTCCAAGTCTCTGTTGTTTTCTGCTAGTAGTATGGTGTCATCTACATATCTTAAATTGATGTTCCTTCCTCCAGTTTTCATGCATCCTTCCTCAGAGCCTAATTCTGCTTTACATATGATATGTTCATCATACAAGTTAAATAGATAGGGAGATAAAATGCAGCCTTGTCTGACCCCCTTGCCAATTGGAAACCATTCCATTTCTCCGTATTCTGTCCTAACACTAGCCTCTTGTCCTGTATACAGATTACATATCATGACAATCCATGTGGCACATCCATTTGTTTAGGAGCGATCCACAGTCTCTCATGAGTTGCCCAATTGAAGGCTTTCCTATGATTTATGAAGCACAAGCTAATTTTCTTTTGTAATTCTTTGGTGCACTCCACTATCCAAACAATGTTTGAAATATCATCCCTAGTGCCTATTCTCTAAGTTAGCCTTGGACAAGTCTTCTTCTTTGAAGCTGTATGGCCATCTGTTGGAAGTACTTTGATGTGTTTTTCTGCCTAGCAGGGGGTTGGACTGGATGGCTTCTGTGGTCTCTTCCAAATCTATTATTCTATTATTCTATGATTCTAAGTATAAATCTGGCTGTGATCTTCCCCAGGCATAACTATGTTGCACATCAGTTGTGAATGATACACACATTGGCCCATCCAGAATACAGGACTAATAATACTGCAATGTTAGATTTATACAAGTCAGTACTGGGTTTTTGTTTGTTTATTTGTTTTTTGCAAACAACTCCTTGAAGCCCCCAACCAACACTGGACAAGAGATATTGGGAGTAATAGGGCTTTTTTTTTCATTCTGTCATCTTGATCTATATATGTAACAGAACATTCCTCCATGCTCTGATCTTGCATGTATATGTATATGTATATGTATACATACATGCACAAGATGTAGTTTTAACAAAATGTCAACCAGGTAACAGATCATAATTTGGGAAATGATAATTTTTTTAAAAAAATCCTGTTGTCTGATCTTGGTCTGTATGTGTATCTCAAAGATATGGTCATAACTAAATGCAAAACCGGCAATGCAAAATATTATATTATAAATATATTATATTTTCTGTAATCCAGAAAAGTATTTTTCCCCATCCTCTGATCTTTACCTACATCTGTATCTCAAAGATGTAGCCATGAAAAAATACTAGCCAGGTAATATACATGGGATAGTGGTTCCAAAAGGGTAGGTTTGCATGTTGTTTGGTAAGTCCAAGAATACGGTAACATTCTTGTATGTTAAACTAGAAAAACAATAATACAAAATCAGCTACACAGAGAAAAGGACATAAAGAAACATTCAGAAGGGGATTGAAACATATGTTCAGAGCCAAAGAAGGGCAAAAGACATCTAGTGTAAACTGCTTAACTCAGAGGGGAAAATACTAACAGATGATACCAAGAAAACAGAACTACTCCTTTTCAGACTTGCTTTTACCTTGTTTAATAAGGTCTGCTGTAATGTTAATCTGTATTGACAAGAATAAAGGAGAACAGATTCAAATGTCCCTTAAAAGAAATATATAACAAATGAACAAATTTGAACAAAGCTGGTGTCTTGTATTTTGTCCTGATGGCCCTAGAGACTTATACATGGGAAGTCTAATACTTAGAAGGTCAAACTGATGGTTATGTTTATTATCTAAAGTTTACTATCTGAACATTCCTCCTGTTCACAGCAAGATGATTCACTAGTTATCAGACTTGGAAACTGCCTTATAGGGAGAACAGTTCCAGATTAGACTTTATTCATGTGAGCTCACTGTCTTTCCTCATTCACTGAATTTTACAAGGGTTTCTCACAAGGTTGTTCTCCGCTCCTAAGCTTGTCTTGTGTGCCCAATCTTTCCTCTACTTTTGTTTCATTGAGGGATATTTGTCAAGTAGAAAAAGACATGCATATCCATTTTTGACTGCAGGTATGAGGAACCCTCCATTCAGGAACACCCTGAATCAGAACAATGGTGTGTCTGTCAGAATAGTGCAGTGGTAGACAACTTTGGTGAGTTGCACCCTTGGGATATTCCCCTGACCAACTGTTTTGCCAAAGGGAAAAAAAAAGGCCAATTGTGCTTTTAGACTTCTTGAGAGGAGCATCTTTTAAAAACTAATTCTAAAAGTGGTTGGGCAGTCACTTCAGGCCTTGAACTCCTCCTCCCAGGACCTAAAATATGTTCAACTACATATTTGGTGGCTTGGGAAGCCATTTTGGATCAAACACTTGAAGGGTAGATACAAAGTTGTGAAGAAATGACCTTCAGAGCTGCACATGGCCCAGCGGTCATGCTTTGCCCACTCCTGTAATATTGGTTATTCCAACTGGTAGCAGCTCTCTAAAATATTAGGTAGAGATCCATTGCTACCTAAACACCTAAAAACATTTAACGATTCCAAGAACTGATATAGAAATAATCCCCACCCCTACTACACCCATGCTCTCCACTCAACCTAAATCATTCTCTGTTTGACCTATCCAATGTAAAGCCTGAGACATGCTTAGCCAGGATTCAATTCAAGGCATTCTGGAATAATGACTAGGACCAAGAAATGGATCTATTATAAATATTCCAACATTCTTCCAAGAATATTGAATCATGAAATTTCAATCATCACATATGTTGTTTGACAATTTAAAGAAAGCTAGAGAGCTAGAGATAAGCAACTATAGGAAAGTCCAAAATCCTTATGGAGTTAAAGATCTTCGAACATGACCTCAGTATCTGAAGGGTCTTGCCAAGGAACAATGAAAACCAGCTAGAGAAAGAAAGATTGAAACTGAATTTTAAGGAGGACATTAATTATAATGATCAACTGAACAATGAAAAAGTAATTATAAAATCTTCTGCTTCAAAGAGAAGCACAGTGGTAGATGTATGCCTTAATGAGTTGATTGGAAATCCTTCCTATAATTATCATCCAATGGCATCACAACTTAGCTGAATCACATTGCTCTACTGCTCCACCTCAATGAACCAGGACATTAGCTACAGTGCTAAACCTATAAATAGCAACAGTAAGATGATTGACGCCATGTAATCCAGTGTGCAATTAGGAAGCCGCTTTATAGAAATTCACATCTATGGTCTCTCTAGCTCTGGTATTGGCAATGGTAGTGAGCCTGGAAGGATATTTTGTTTGTGTGAAAGGGAGGTCTGCACTGTGATTAGAAGTTGAATTGTTGCACCTTGGGCTTCCAAGACAGGCCACTCACATTAGTTTCTCTCGGACCAGTAAAAAGGCAAGCTGAAGTCTCTGCAGGGGTCAAAAGGTCACCATTGGCCCACCCTGAACCACCTCACATTGTCTACACCAATCTTCCTCAAACATGTTATCTTCCATATGTTTGGGACTACAACTTCCAACAGTCCTAACCAGTACTGCTAGTGGTTGGCAGTGATGGGATTTGTCACACCACACTGAGATTGCTATAAACTGATTAGCTATAGTTCTGTAGATTTTCAAGACAAATCTTTCCAGACCTATCTGGAAATACTTCGAGATTGAACCTTGGATCTTTTGCATGAGATACGTGTGCTCTACTACTGAGTAAGAATCTTTGTATGCTTACTGAAGGTAGATTACGTATATTCAGGAAGTATACAGAGCAAAAGGGAAAGTAAAGAAAAGAGAAAAGAAAAGAGAATGTCACAATTGACAATGGTAGTATAAGATTACACTGTATAATGTGTTTTTAGTTAGAAATGTTGGGAACATTCATATTTCAACAGAAATATATTTGTTAGACCTATTACCAAAATCAGATTGTATTATTCTGGAGTATATCTTAAAACATCTGCAAAAAAATAGAATTTATTGTGAGTACCTCTCTCTAAATGCCCCCTATATGTAATTCTGAATACTGATTATAATGGATTTTCCATCTACAAAAAGAAATGTGCTAGATGTGTATTTTGAAAGCTGTTCATTGCTGATAATCAGAAAAATACATGCCATTGTCCCAGAAACCTTTCATGTGCGAAGTATGAATTCTGATGAACATAATTACAATCCATCACTTTAAATTTGCCCAAGTCAGCCACAGTCTATAGCTTTAGCATTGCGAGGCAGACAGAATGGCAAAGGCTTCAATCCAGTTCAAGTTCACCATAACCAACAATGCAATCATAGGCATGTTTGCTTTAAAATAAGTTCCATTGACTTAAATGGAACTTATTCCCAATAACATGTACATAGGCTTGCATTCCAAATGCTAACCAGTTTCTCATCACTAAAGGAGGAACTACACATGATATTTAATGTATTTCTTTAAATTGCCTGAATCTAAAAAATGCAAATAGCAGCAATTGCGGGGGGAGCATCTCCTGGGGATGGAGAAAAGAATAGTCATCCTTCCCAGCTCTTATTCAACGATCTACTATTAATTTTCTTGGTGAAGAGGGATGCTACTGAAGCTCCTAGGGGATTCTTCCAATGTGCAAATAACTTGAGAGGGTTTTTTTCTCATTTTTAAAAAATGCAGTCTGTATTGACCTATGATTGCACAGTGTTCCTATCAGTACAGGATTTTAACCTATGATTTCTGGTAGCTTCTATGTGGCAAATCTACTCTGTTTTTAGCCCAGATCTTAAAGAAGCTATCCAAGGTGCTGAGATCTTTGAGATCTAAACCCCCCCCTTACAAATAAGTTCAGCACCTGAGACAGCTCATTCAATATAGAGACTAGATCCTGGAATGGATTCATCATCCCAGTGACAATGTAGTAACTACAGCCACTGATTCTAACTATATTCCCTTCAGCAAAGATTTTGAATGTGAAGTTAGAAGGACTGCTACCATTTTATAAGGCATGTGTGGAGTCCTTTTCCATAGGAGAAAACCTTAGCCCCACACTGCATTACATTGGCTACTCCCCTTCCAATGGAGATAACAACAAAAAGAAACATGTTTGCAGTTAATATTTATTTGTAAAATATTCTTAATAGCAGCAAACATTTTGCTGCTTAGCTTAGCATAAGCAAACATAATGGCAACCTAAAGAGAATTATCTCAGATTCCATTCCTCAAGAGAAATGTTAGGCACACAGCATATGCTGTTTATGATCCAGCATCAGATGGATTAGCAAAATGCTTAGTACCCACACTTAAAAAGCTATTAGATTATTATTTAAAGGCATGGATTTGAAATAATGTGTTTTATTTCATTGCTGGTTACTGCAACCACCATAAGCTAGGATCTTTGGGGTACATAAACTAAACTGGGAAACAACTTCCCATTCCAGAGAACCTGGAGAAGATTTTATAGGTGCATGAAGGGGGTGTTGCTGCAGGAGGGAAGAAGTTTGCAGATTACTGAAGAAATCATGGGATCTATCTTAAGTTCCCTATTGGATTCTTCTCATACTTATATCTAGAAGATGGTTGTTTATGCCAATTTGATTAAGACTTGATCTAACAAAATACCCTTAAGAATTTAATTGTCCCCAGGGACCTACAGGCCTGATGGACATATAACTTTTAAAAAATGATCAAGAGTACAATGGGACTAAAATTGTTTTTTTAATCTATGTCCAGCCTTTTGGCCAATAAGTTCACTAAGCATACCTGCATTTCCTCTTCCTCACTTTTCTTTGCAACAACCCTGTAAGGCAGATCCAGCAGAGTTAGCAACAGCCTAGTGTCACTCAGTGACTTTCATGAGCCTCTGGTGATTTGAATTTATCTGTTTTTGCTCCTTGACTCATTCTCAATCTGCTTGGCACAAATACTCTGGTCCCTTTGGTTCTCGTGCTGGTCATACCAGCAGCATTTAAAGTTTTCCAGATATAAATAGAATGATGTTGGCAGGTAATAATCAAATAGCCACAAGAAAGCAGTCCAATTAAAGGTATTTTCAAAAAACACAAATGTGCTTCAAGATTGACTTTTTAATTAAATGCGTACCCCACATTTCATCTAAAGTTTATGCTTAAGACAAACACTCCACTTTGTTCAGTATAATTTTACAACAGACCAGTGGCTTCCATGAAAGAGGTTGAGGAATCTGCTCTTCATTTTAGTCTGAACAGAAAAGGAGCTATCCAGGGTGCTGAACTGCACCTCATAATAGGTTCAGCACCTTGCTTAGCTTCTTTCAACTTCAGACTAAAATATGGGGAAGATTCACCACTCCATTGACATGGAAGCCCCCAGCTGTCATTGCAACAAGACTTACCCTAGCTAACTTTTCTAGTAATAGCTGGACTAAAGCTCAGAATTGTAAATTCTATTTTTTTTAATCACAAAGTCCATTCTTCTCTGACATTTTTTTGTTCCACACATATTGATACATATTTTTTTAAAAATCAAACTACAAAAATATCTTAACTAAAGTACTAACATTATGAAATCAACAATGCATTGTAGAAAACTTAGTCACTTAGATTGATTTGCTCACTTCTTTAATCTCAAAGATGTTTATGAATTCAGTTTATTTCCTACATCTAATCAATAAATTTTACAATATTTAGAATTAATGTAACGCTTTCAAGTGTTTTTAAGCATTATCCAGTTGTAATCTTTACAATTAACTAAGACAAGAAACTATTGCTACTTGCATGCCACAGATACAGGATAGCACTTATAAAGAACACTTTGGCTAAGGCTCCAGGTGGGAAAACTTGGGAAAGTTACTTTTTTTGGCTAGAGGATTCTGGGAGCTGTAGTCAAAAAAAAAGTAACATTGCCAACTCTGCCTAACTTAGAAATGTTACTTTTTTCTGGACTACACTTTATAGATAAAGATGAGGCACAGTGATTTTGTCTCTTAACCATTACACTTCTCTAAGTTCAGCTCATATAACACAAAAAGTATATTACTGTGGCAGTTAAATAATGTCTAATAAACTTGTGAATGTTGTAAAGTGATCCAAGTAAAGTATTGTAAAGTAATCCAAATAAAGCCCTACTTAGGCATTCAAAGGGCACTGGGAAAGAGGTGGAAGAGGCAACAAGGGGATCACTATTGTAGATGTGATCCTGACCAACAGGGAGGACCTTGTTAATGGGGTGGAAGTGGTGGAATCCTTAGGTGGAAGTGACCATGCTTTATTGGAATTTGTCATTCAGTGGAAGGGGAAGCCAAGTGTTATGAGACACGCATTCCAGACTTTAAAAAAGCTAATTTCTACTGGCTGAATTACCATGGTCAAGAATACTGAAAGAGCAGGGAGTTCATGACAGATGGGAGTTTCTTAAAAGTGAGACACTGAAGGCACAATTTAAAACTATGCCAGTGAGGATGAAAAATGGGAGGTGTCAAGAATCCAGAATGGTTGACTAAAGAACTCTCAGCTGAGCTAAATGTTAAAAGAAATATGTATAGGAAATGGAAGAATGGTGAAATCACCAAAGAGGAAGTCAACAACTAGCCAAGATATGTAGGGAGAAGGTCAGTAAAGCTAAAGCACAGAATGAACTCAGGCATGCCAGAGACGTTAAAAACAATAAAAAGGGCTTTTTTAGATATGTCCTCAGCAAAAGAAAAAAAAACAAGGAAATGATATGGTTGCTGCATGGAGAAGACAGCCAATTAATAACAGGGAGAGGAGAAAAGGCAGAACTACTCAACACCTTCTTTGCTTTATTTTTTTCCCAAAAGGATAGAAGTACTCAACCTGGGAGGTGGGGAGCAGGTGAGGAAGAAGGGGGAGAAATGCAGCACAGAACAGATAGAGAAGTAGTACAGGAATACCTGGCTACACTAGATGAATTCAAGTCTCCAGGGCCAGATGAATTACATCCAAGGATATTAAAAGAACTAGCAGAAGTCATTTCAGAATCACTCGCAAGAATCTTTGAGAATTCTTGGAGAGTGTGATAATTGAAGTCCCTGTCAGAGCTGCTGCTGATGTGGTCCCTGTTGCTCAGGGTGGAGATGGTGAGCAGCAGCTGTTGGTCCCTGTTGCTCTGGCTGGAGACGAGTCCTGCAGCTCAAGAGCTCCCCCTGCTGCCACAGACCAAGCAGGCTTGAACATTCCTCTGCCTGCTCCTTCAGAGCAACAGGGATCTGATACTGTTCCTGCTCCTTTGGAGCAACAGGGATCCGATTCTGAAGAGGCTCTGGAGCCTGGTTCAATAAGCCCCCAATCAAGGCAGAGACTCAAGAGGGCTGTGCAAAGGGAGGCTTCCTTGGCTAAGTTTAAGAAGCAGTGACCGGACACACATGTGCCTGGGGCTATATAACTGCCTGCCTGGAAGCTTCCCTTTGCTTGTGCCGAACTTCTTACAAACCCTCCTCTTGCCTGTACCTTGCTCCCAGCACCCGGTTCCTGATACCTTGAATTGATCTCTGGACCCATGGCTTTGGAATTCTGACTACGGCTTCACTTGGCACTCTGGTAAATGAACTTCCTTGAGTAGAAGTGCTTGCTTGTCTCCTCCCGGCTGGACTTTGCTGGTGCTCCCACTCTCTTCTCTGGGCTGGCTCGCTGCCCAGGTCTCTGACCTTGACAGAGAACAGGAGCAGTCCCAGCAGACTGGAGGAGGGCAATTGTTGTCCCCATCTTCAAAAAGGAAAAAAAGAGGACCCAAAAAAATTATTGCCTGATTAACCTAACATCAATACCAGGAAAGATCCTAGAGCAGATCATTAAACAGTCACTTTGTAATTACTTAGAAAGCAATGTTGCAATCACTAAAAGTCAACATGGGTTTCTCAAAAACAAGTCATGCCAGACCAATCTTATTTCTTTTTATGATAGAGTTACAAACTTGATAGATGGAGGGAATGCTGTGGACGTAACATATCTTGATTTCAGTAAGGCCTTTGACAAAGTTCCTCATGACATTTTTGTAAAGAAGCTGGTAAAATGCAGGATGGAGAGTGCTACTGTTAGGTGGATTTGTAATTGGTTGACTGACTGAACCCAAAGGGTGCTCACCAATCGCTGCTTTTCAATCTGGAGAGAAGTGACTAGTGGGATGCCACAGGGTTCTGTCCTAGGCCCAGTGCTATTTAATATCCTTATTAATGACTTGGGTGAAGGAATAGAAAGCGTGCTGATCAAATTTGCAGATGATACCAAATTGGGAGAGTTTGCTATTATTCCAGAGGTCATGATCAAAATCACCTTGGCAGATTAGGGAGCTGGGCCAAAGTTAACAAAATGAGTTTCAGTAGAGAGAAATGTAAGCTCCTACATCTAGGCAGAAAAAATAGAATGCACAAATATAGGATGCGGGACACGTGGCTGGATCACAGTACATGTAAAATGGATCTAGGAGTCTTGGTGGACCACAAGCTGAACATGAGTCAGTAGTGTGATGTGGCAGCCAAGAAATCCAACACAATTCTTGGTTGCATCAATAGGAGTAATGGCGTATAAATCAAGGGAGGTAATGGTACCACTCTATTCTGCTTTGGTTAGACCTCATCTAGAATACTGTGTCCAGTTCTGGGCACCTCATTTCAAGAAAGATATCGACAAGCTGGAGTGTGTCCAGAGGAGGGCGACCAAAATGGTGAAGGGTCTGGAAGCCATGCCCTATGAGGAGCATCTTAGAGAACTGGGTAAGTTTAGCCTGCAGAACAGAAAGTTAAGAGAGGACATGATAGCCGTGTTTAAATATGTGAAGGGATGTCATGTCAAGGATGGAGTGGGCTTGTCTTTTGCTGCTCCAGAGACTAGGACAAGGAGCAATGGATTCAAGCTGCAGGAAAGGAGATTCTACTTGAAGCTCAAGAAGAACTTCCTGATGGTTAGAGCTATCTGGCAGTGGAATATGCTGCCTTGGAGTGTGGTGGTGTCTCCTTCTTTGGAGGTTTCTAAGCAGAGGCTGGATGGAGTGCTTAGATGTGGCTTCCTGCATGGCAGGGGGTTGGACTGGATGGCCCCTGTGTTCTCTTCCAACTGTAAAATTCTATGATCCTAGGATAAACACACTAGGTAGCAGAGAGGGATGTGTCAGTCTCATCTGCAATGTGCCAGTTATGGATGTAATTCTTCACTAATTTCCTTTCCAAAGAAATAATGAGTAATTTTAGCTATTTTCTTCTCGCTGTAACAAAGTCCTTGAAAACTTCAGTTTTTGAAGATTATTCAAAGTTAATGGACTTATTCTGTGCAAAATTTGCATTTATTTTCTTCTACAAAGGAAATACTTCCACACAGAAATATTGTTGTCTGCACAGGAAATGCTGCAAAATGCTGTAGTTAAGAATTTATTCTGTACAAGATTTGTGCATGGATGTTTTTTGCATAGAAAAAGTCCTGTACAGCAGACATTTTTTTCGTGCAAAGAAGAAGAAAAATGTATGAATCTTGCACAGAATAAGCCCTGGATTGCAAAGATTCTTATGGATCCATGATTGTCACTGTCAGACTTTGCCAAAACCTCAGAGACATGTTTTTCAATCATTTTTCAAATATTTTTGAACATTTGCCTTATCAGTAGCCCCTGGATGCATTGGTCACACTCATTCTAGGGCTGACACATCTACACTGAAAGGTATGATGAGGGATCCTAATGTTTGACTGGATGCATTCAGAACCTCTCTTTGGACTCTCCTGCCCATTGTGAGAAGATCACACAGTGGTTCTGGCACAAGCTAGTATGACAGAGTATTCAGCCAGTACTCCTTACCCTTTCTGTGAGTAGTTTTAGTGCCTTAATAGGGCTCCATTTCTGCTTCCTAGGCAAAGAGATATTAGTTTTTAAAACATACTTAAGTTAAAGTGTTTTTTAAAAATCAAAAAATAATTTAAAAAGAGGAATCATTCTTCTATGCCTGTAATTTATTGTACGTAGTACTTTCACAAGCATAATATCTATGGGTTTGGAAAGGGGCTGATCTCTTTTTTTTCCCCTGAAATGTTTTTCTGGACCAGCCTCTGAGTTTGTGGCACTCTAAGAATACAGGGACTATCAACTATAATAATGATATGCATATTTGTGTTTATATATGTTTTTATGTACTTTGAAAATAATAAAAATTTCTTCAAAAAAAATGTTAGACATGGTAGAGACTGAAAAATTAGCTAACTCCCTTAAGAATAAAACGGTTCAAAATTTTGAAAGAGACTGGAAAAGGGTAACGTTCTGGCTAAACTTGCAAATGTCTGTGGATCGAGTATGTTGGTATTTGAGAAGACATGTGTAAGGAAGAGGAAGGATTCAACTGGACAATTCTTGATATACAGAGGCGAGGGAGTGGTAACAGAAGAACTATAATAATGATATTCATATTTGTATTTATATATGTTTTATGTGCATTGAAAATAATAAAAATTTCTTTTAAAAAAAAAGAATACATGGACTATCATTCTCCATGTAGCAGGGAAAGGTATTTCGTAATCTATAGCAAGACTGCCAGCATAGTATAGTGGTTTGAGCACCAGGCTACAACTCGGGGGACCAAGGCTCAAACTCCCGCTTGGTGATGGAAACCCTTGGGCAAGTCATACTCTCTCAGTCTCAGAAGAAAGCAATGACAAACCCCCTCTGAACAAATCTTGCCATTAAAGCCCCATGATAGGTTCGCCTTCGAGTCCCTATAAGTTGGAAATGACTTGAAGACATACAAAAACAACAACGTACGACAGCATATAACAGTCACTCATTTTGCCCACATTTCTGGACAACTTTGCTTCCAAAAGACTCTTTCATCCTATGCAATAATAGCACTATGATTCCACTATGGAATCCTGGAATTTATGGTTTGGTCCCATTCACTATAGGAGCTTTGTGGCTAAGAATTCTAAGTATTCCTCCTTAATTGTAGATCCCAGTATTCCATAGGATGCTGCTATGGCAGTTAGAGTTGAATCATAGCAAAAGGGTCCTAAGTCATTTTTCAGTAATATGCAAAAAGTGGAAACTCCACCTGATCATGCACATGAAAACATCTTTAGATCAACAGTACTGTAGATGCCATTAACTTGTTAAATAAACATGCCAGATTTACAGCTTTCAAATATAGCACCAGAATCCTGTTGTGGTCTTATGTCTTTGTATCTGGACTTATTTCTGGGAATTAGAATTGTGCAGTTGAATAATGTTCATATCCAGTAGTACTAGAAAAGTATGTGAGATGCATCCATGTGCAATGCATATCAGTGTGTGATAAGCATTGGTCTTCAATGTACATTGTTGCATGTGTTGTGCATTGATGTGCACTGCACACCAGTAAGCATCACACACTGATGTGTATTGTGTATTGATGCACATTGATCTGGACATATATTGGCTCCTCTTGCCCCTGTCCCTTTAAACACCTTTACAATTCAGTAAAGGGGTTTCTTAGCACCTCTGCTCTGTAGCTTGTTGTTGTCATTTCCGATATATGGTGACCCTAACTCAAACCTATCATGGAGTTTTCTGGGGCTGAGAGTGTACGATGCACCAAAGGTCACCCCGTGGGTTTCCGTGGCTAAGCAGGGAAATGAACCCTAGTCTACAGAGTTGTAGTTCAACACTAAAACCATTAGAACATCTCAGCTCGGATCTGCTACATAGCTAGGTATACATAAAGTTTCTTATTGTTAACAGGTCATAGAGGATTCCTCCACTTACTTGTTAAATAGTACCCACAAAAGATTACAGTTTTATAGAAAGCGTTCTTCAGGATAACTAATACCTCCAATCTACACACGATGTGGATTTAAGGCATTGTTAAGGTCAAAGTCTATCTTGTTCCTATAAACGAAAGCATTTAAGAAATACTGAGAACGAAAGATGATTATAACTGAAATGTACAGTCAATGAAACTAACTTATAGTTTTTCCACAAAGTCTATGATGAGTGAATGAACAAAAGAAAAATCAGGTTATCAGCTTGGCAGGGGAGAGTGGAAGATGACACATCGACTCAGCTTTCATCTGTCACACAATGGAAACATCTCAAAGGAAAATTCTTGAGCACCTGTTGCTTAGGGAAACCAGATGTTCTGTTACAACTGAATTTGGGGGAATTAGTAACCTGGTCCTGGGATTACTGAGAAACAAGAAAGAAGGGACTAGCAAATATTTCACAGCACTTTAAATTTATTTTATGTTGTAAATACATTGTTTATCAGATGTAAAACGCTTTGATAGATGCCTCAAGGACCCATTAGTCCTCCACTTCATCCTTTTTTTTTATTTTTTAAGCAGGAATGGGGAATATGTGACCCTCCAGACACTGGGCTGCAGCTCCCATCATCCCTTATGAGTGCCTGTGTTGACTAGAGCTGGTGGGAGCTGCAGTCTAACCATATCTAATGGGCTACGTTTGGCTGTCTTTGCTGCAGAGCAATTTAATAACTCAAACATGGGAAGTGCTTTGAAGTAAATTTAGCAACTGAGGGATGGCTCAGCTGCAAGGCATACATTTTATTTGTTTATTTAATTAATTTAAATCCTGCTTTTCTCCCAGTAGGTGAATCAAGGCAGCTTACTGTATAGGTTAAAATATGTTATTTATGTATTAGATGGCTTGCTTTCTTGTTAACCTGAATGAACTAATACCCTCATCACCAAACCTGTAAATTATGTTTACTGGGATCCTATAATACCAAAATAGATTTAAGGCCTTGTTTGCAAACTGGCACAGGCGCTTTTGAACTTGCTGGTGACTGGAATCATGAGAGACATAGGCACAAAATTCATCACTGTATACTGGTGAAATAAAGAAATAAGGATTCTCCTAGCACAAAGTGGGTAACTCAGGACCTCAATCTGAATCTGGCCCTCCTTGGTTCCCAACAAGTCTCTCTTGGGTTCCCTGATGACCATATGTGCTTCTTCCATGACACTACACCATTCATCTGA
This sequence comes from Ctenosaura bakeri, assembly GCA_948474755.1. Taxonomy (NCBI): domain Eukaryota; kingdom Metazoa; phylum Chordata; class Lepidosauria; order Squamata; family Iguanidae; genus Ctenosaura; species Ctenosaura bakeri. The sequence goes on along the minus strand of CAOLHI010003874.1, from coordinate 90,993 downwards.
TTTTGGAAGCTAAGAAGGATTGGGCTTGGTTAATTGGATGGAAGCCCACCAAGACCCATTTCACACTACACAACTATAGCAGTATGACTTGACTTTGAGTGTCATGGTTCTGTCCTATGGAATCCTTGGATTTGCAGTTTGAAGAAGGGTATTTAGAATTCTCAGCCAAAGAGTGCTAGTGCCTTACCAAGCTAAAAATAAAACCCAGGTTTTCTTAGGAAGCAGCAATGGCAGTTATAGGGGGTCACAGTGATCTTAACTGTGTAGTGTGAAAGACTAGAGAGTATGTCCAGTTACAGCAAGTAATGTCTAAAACTCTGGAGAAGTGATAGTGCCAGACAGACTTGGCAGTAACATGATAAATGGGCCAATAGTCTGTGTTACTTCCTATGTACCTATAGTTTTCAAGTTTTTATTTAGGGATTCCCCCCCCCTTCTATAAGGCTGAAATCCCTCCCTTGAGGATTAGCTATTGACAATAAATCATTTATGCCAAAATATGTAGATAATTTTTGCATTTGCCTTCAACCCTGCCCACAATTGCAGTGTAGCCCCACTTTAACTTCCATGACAATGTTGTATGGGAGTTGTAGTGCTTCTCCAAATTACAAAGCCCAGTATTCCATAAGATGCAGCTGAGGAAGTTAAAGTGGAATCATAGTGCTATATTTAAGTAGTGTGAAAAGACCTCAGGAACGATTATCACATGGTAGGACACATGTTTTGGGTGGCTGGACACTTGGCAGACTACAGGCATAGCTAATGGCAAAGATATAGACCGGCAGCAGGAAAATGATGTCGGATAAACATGCATGATGTATGTATAATAAGGCAGCAGCACACATCTAAAATGATATTTCAAAATGAGGGCCAGAATCCCATTAGGCAGTTACAAATACATAACCAGAGTCACACATTTGTGACTGTTTCATATTCATAACCCTTACACATATCTCTAGGTTAAGAGCTATGGAGAGACTGTGAAAGTCCCCCAAACCCCACTTACTTGGTATGCATCCACTGGGATCAATGAAGGCCCCACTTCCTTGTCAATTCAGAAGCGGCTACCTGAGATTCCCAGCCTCCCCTTCATACAGGTAATCTCCAGCACAAGGGGGATTTGGGACAGAGGTCTTTCTTCTACATGTCGTACTGGAGATCACTCATGGAGCATCATCATCATGCAGCCATTTCTTCATTGACAGAGGAAAGGATCTCCATCAATTCTAGTGGCTGGTTAATGGTAAGTGGGATTTGGGTGGGTCTGGCAAGAATACAGTATGTAGCGTCACAGTTACGGTGCTACATAGTACATAATGGTCATGCAGGATTCTCCCAGACATCTCTCAGGACTTTAGATCTGAGAAAATTCTTGAAAGATGTTAGATCCAGTGGATATAAGGAGGAAGGTTGTTTCTACTGGGATGCCTTAGCTGTGAATCTCCCTACCTCAGGATGCCAGCCTGAGTAATACTCTGGACAGATTAAACAAGGCGTGTGCAATGCACAGTACTCCAGAGGTTTTTGTGCTTGAGTTGCCAACAGCCCTTGCCAGAATAGCCAGAGGTGGTAATTCTGTCTGGTCTACCTTCTCTAGTAGAAAATTTAGAATATATTTAAAATAAAACAAAAAGAACAGCATGTCAAAACATGGAAAATTACTAGAGACTGAGATATATTATCCTTAATCTGAGGCTGCCTTCCTTTTAACCATAGGCGAAGCCAATAAATAATATCCCTTGAATATCTTTCCAATGGAGCTCTGCGAAGCTGCCATAAAGGCAATGATAGGATGACCCAACTTCAGTGATGTATCAGGAAATGTCAAATGGGTATCTCAAGATGGAAACTGTACTCATCCACACAGTGCTTATAGGCTTTCTGAAAAAGGTCAGTCTCCTGCTTGATAGTTATGGGCAGATACTTATTTTAGGCTGAAGATAACAGCTTTAAAAGTAAGATAGCAGATGATTGCAAAGAGCCTCAGCAAATAAATTGCAGGTGCCCTCGACTTGAATTTGTTGGCATTTTTATGAAGTCTGCATCTGTCACTTTCCCCTATACCGTTACTTGACTAATGCTACCTATTACCCATTGCAATTTTTCTTGGAGAATTTAGAATTCCAAACCATGTTAACACCATGCTGAAGAGTAAACACCCATAGCACAATTTTCTACAGCTGAAGAAACACTTTGGTAATTAAACTTAACAGGTCTAGCTTTTCAGAGACCACTTATTTCTTGATTAAATCCAAGATCAGTTCTTGCTTTTTTTTAAAAAAAAAAAATGAAATGTGTATACAACACTTGACCAGCCCTGCATTTGTTTTTTATAGACTTTATTTAGAAGAATAAACTTTCAACAGAGGGAACTCAGTAACTTTATATTGAAGTGTAAAATCATCCTTAAGACATTTAAAACAGTAAGTCATTTACTAGAGAATGCTTTGGAACTATGCCTCAGTTAATTTGCTATGCTTCAGAAATGAAAAGATGTAGAATGTTAAGTAGGCAGATTTTCTTAAGGGAGTAAGGTCAAAAATATACCTGAATATATTTAAAGCACTTGATGATAGCAAATACAGCCCAGACCTTGAAAAAATTACATTTTTGGACCAAAATTCCAAGGAATCCTCAGCAAACATGTCCAGTGGTTATTTTGTCTGGTGGATTCTGGGAACTGTAACACACACAAAATCTTTTCCAAGCTCTGGAAAATGATAGGTGAATCCATAGCCATTTGTTCATTCATTTATTCTGAACAGAAGGTGACTGTAATCAGAACTTGGAAAGTTACATGCTTAGATTACAATTTCCAGAATTCTGTATCCATTATGGCTGATGGACATGGTGGCTGAGAGTTCTGAGGTGCTATGGTCCAAATTTTTCCAGGTTTTGTCCTATATGCTATCCAATCAGTTCTAATTCTCCAATTTTCAACAAGTATGTATTAGCTTCTAAGGCCCTTTCCACACCTTACCCTGATGGTACAATGCTCTGTTCAGATCCTGGCATCGCCAGTCATGGAATGGGAGTGGTTTTCCCCTGCTCCCCTCCCACATGCATCCCTCAGCAAGAGAGGAGTAGAGGCATTAATGTCACTGCTCTTTCTACATTAAGGCATCAATGATGATGCCTTTTCCCTGCCCTTTCTCTGCCTCATGGCACCTGATCAGTCACCTTTTTCCAGGTCCTTTTTTCTGGTGTTGGGCACATTTGTGCATCTGTGCATTTTTTCTGGTGTTGGGCACGTTTGTGCATCTGTGCGTTAGGCTCCCAGACTGACCACGGGAGCTGGTGTGATCTGGGAACTGCAGACAAACAGGTAAGGGTGGGGGAGGAATCAATGATTTAACCTAGTATCGCACCAGCTAGTGAACTGAGAAGGACAGGACCATGACAATATCTTGCAGAAGCATTGTCACAGTCCCACTCCTCTCGCGTCCCCATGCTGGGATGCAGACCTCCTGCAGAAAGGGCCTAAGTCAGAAGATACTTTGAACAGTTTTTTTTTTAATTCTGACTTCACTGCTGACAGATAATAAGAAGCATATTGTGAAATGAAGGGAGGAAAAATAGAGACCAAATTACAAGTTCATCAATGCTTTAATTTCATTAAAGTTTAGAGAGCTGCTTTCTCATTTGAGTATTTGAAGCTAAGTCACAGATCTGTGGAAGTGTATATTTGCATAAAGTTATTTGTCTTTGAGGAAGAATTGTGATGCACCTGACACCCATTAGCCATAACTGTTAAGGTTTGGTTGGTTTGACATTCTTTACTGTTTTCTGTTTTGCAAGGACAAGCATCATTTAGAGAACAGCAATGCTAGTTTGTCACTTTGGTGTTTGTGTCGGTGGTCTGAAACCAAATGACAAAATCTAGTTCTCTTACATACGCGCATGCGCACGCACACACACACACCACTTCCTGTCCTGTTATCTTCTACCTAATGGCCACCAATTCTTGGCTAGCATAACTTTGGAGAAGCGCATCTTTAAAAACCTGTCCTTCATGAACTAAATGTTCAGACTGTGCTGTGTGACTTTGTATATTCTCTACGTTGGGTATTAAGTACACAGCCATTTTCCTTGAAGGGTTCTAAAAGCCATAGGCCATTTAGATATAGAACACAAACATTGACAAAGATGCTACATTATTGGGCAGAACTGTGATGATGGACCTCTGTTGTTATAGCTACTTTTGCCAATGCCAACCCCTCAAATATAGGCAAATGGACAGATCCCTGAGGGTCCTGCCACAGTTCATTGCCTCAACACTCCTTGCAACCAGAGAGTGCTGCAATCATCATTTCCCAGCACCCCAATCTTCAGAGCTTCAAAATCCCTTTGGCGGGGGTACTGCCTGGCTTAAGACCTGGTTTTTAGGGTTATGCTCAGTCATTGATAATCATAAATTACCATTATGACCATAAATGTGAATCCCAAAAGTTACAAGATTCTGAATCCAATTCATAATCTTGTAAATATCAAATAGGATGCCAGCCCTCATCTTTTGAATAAGGTTACCCCACCTACATGCTATGTCCTGAGGGTCATAATTATTTTATATCAAACATAGTGAGCCACAGAGATCTACTGGAAGGACACGTAGGCAGTAGAGCTATGGATATAGATCAAAGGGTAGCCCTGTTTTCTGTCACGCATCCTAAGTGAATCGTGCAAATGGTGCACACAGACCATTTGAATGGACTTCAGCAATAATAGTGCCGACAGGAGACAAGAGGTCTCTGGGATCAAATTAACATTTCAAACAGCAAGGAATGTTACACTTGGTGTGGAGGCATGCATCCCCGGATAGAAAGTCATCTTGCAGGAAACTACAAGGATGCCTGGCTGTATTTTCTTTGAACTATAAAACTGAGATCCATTTTCATAAAAATGCAGTCATCTGATCCCCAGGACATTTTTTTTAGCTCTGTTCATCACTATAACTAGGACCCCTTTTGCTCCTCCATTTCAGAGTTCTCCCAGACTTGCAAACAATGCTTCTGCCAGTGGAAAAGCTCCCCTCAGCCCCACCCCTGGAGCTGAGTTGGGTTTTTCCCTTGTCTTTTCCCAGCCGAAGACTTATGGATTGATACAGTATTATCCCAACCCCCCTCTCTTAATTTTCACTTCTTTCTAAATTTCTATAGCCTTGTATGCTTGTGGGAGTGACTGCAGCTGAGTGATTGTATGGATTTTAACATCTATTTCAATAAAATACTTAAATTTGAACAGTTAGTCTGACTGTCTGTGATCCAACTCCGTAAAGTTGGGCTCAAGATCCCTAATTACCTTGCCCTCTTTGCATTGCTAAAGCAGTATTCATAGCTAATATTTTCCCCACAAGTGATAATTTTGACAGGCATTGGGAATTCCCCTAGGGGACCCCCAGCAAGCAAAAAAAAAAAAAAGCTTTGTCTCTTTAGGTCTTTGTAGCTTTGTTTAGCCATCCTTTCAAAAAGTTCAATGAACATATAAAGAAGAAGAATGACAACGCAATTTTTGTGCCTTCTACCTTTAATAATAATAATAATAAAATTTATTTTTATCCCGCCTCTCCCAATGGATCGAGGCGGCATTACAACAATATATAAATACATTAAAACATTAAAACGTACCCCATCCTCCCCAGCCACCCACCCTTCTAACCCCCTAAACATATTACCTATTAAAAACAATTAAAACAAGATTAAAAACAAGAGGACAGTTGATGAGAGGCGGTGGAACACTAGTCTGGGAAGGTCTGTTGGAAGAGGACAGTCTTGACTGCCTTTTTAAAGCAGTCAAGACTGGTAATATGCTGGGTCTCCTCCGGCAGGCCATTCCATAGTTTGGGAGCGACAGAAGAAAAGGTCCTCTGGGTAACTAGCCAACCTAGTTCTGATTGGCTGCAGTAAATTCCTCTCAGAGGACCTTAGTGTGTGGGGCGGATTATATGGAGAAGGCGATCCCGCAGGTAGGCTGACCCCAAGCCATAAAGGGCTTTAAAGGTAGAAACCAACACCTTGTACTGTGCCCCGAAACTAATAGGCAGCCAGTGTAAAGACTTCAGAATAGGTGTTATGTGGTCAGTTTTAGATCTTCCGGTGACCAACCTGGATGCCATATTCTGAATTAACTGAAGTTTCCGGACTAGGCATATGGGTAGCCCTATGTAGAGCGCATTGCAAAAGTCAAGCTGTGAAGTTACCAGCGCATGTACCACTGTTTTTAGGTGTTCCAGGTCCAGGAAGGGGCGCAGCTGGCGTATCACCTGAAGCTGATAGCAGGCATTCCTGGCCACCGCATCAATTTGAGCTGTCATCTGAAGCGACGAATCCAAGAGCGCCCCCAAGCTGCGGACACAGTCTTTCAGGGGAAGTGTGACCCCGTTTAGAACTGGTTGACAAACCTCCATACCTGGGCTAGGACCCTTAACAGCGAGTACCTCCATCTTATCTGGTTTCAGCTTCAGTCTGTTTTTCCTCATCCAGTCCATTACTGCTTCAAGGCATTCATTTAGAGGCGAGATGCCATCCTTAGTTGATGCTATTATCCGAGGCATGGAGAGATATATCTGGGAGTCATCAGCATACTGATAGCACCTTGCTCCATGTCTCCTGATCATCTCTCCCAACGGTTTCATGTAGATGTTAAATAGCAGTGGGGACAGGACGGCGCCCTGAGGGATGCCAGATTTAAGCTCCTTTTTCGAGGAGCAGCTGTCCCCAAGCATCACCATCTGGTATCTACCTGAGAGATAGGACCGGAACCACTTAAGTGCAGTGCCCCCAATCCCCAGCCCTCTCAGGCGTTCCAGAAGGATACCATGGTCTATGGTATCGAAAGCCGCTGAGAGGTCCAAGAGTACCAGCAGGGTCACACTTCCCCTGTCAATACCTAGGCGTAGATCATCCACTAAGGCGACCATGGCAGTCTTGACTCCATATCCTGCCCTGAAGTCAGTTTGAAATGGATCTAGATAATCTGTTTCATCCAAGACAGTTTGGAGCTGAAGGGCAACAGCCCTCTCGATCACCTTGCTTAAAAATGGAAGATGGGAGACTGGTCTGTAATTATTCATATCCAGGGGGTCTAGGGAGGGCTTTTTTAGAAGCGGACGTATAATTGCTTCTTTTAAACAAGCTGGAAAATTGCCCGCCCTGAAGGATGCATTAATAATATGTCTTAAGTGGGTCTTAATTGCAACTCCTCCCTGGACGACCAGCCATGAAGGGCAGGGATCAAGAGGGCAAGTTGTCCTTCTTACCTTTCCAAGGAGCTTGTCTACGTCCTCGGTACTCACTGACTGAAACTGATCCAGTATAATCCTGTTCACGGGGTCGCCGGACACTCCATTTGTAACCTCTGCTATAACACCGGCATCCAAGTCGGCTCTTATCTGAGAGATTTTATCTGCAAAATGATTATTCAAGGCATCACAGCAAGCTACGTTAGGTTCTAGCAACGAGTTCAAGGGAGTGGGTAACTGAGTCAAATCCCTTAGCACCCTGAACAGTTCTGCTGGACGAGAAGTCGCAGACGCAATACGTACAGAGAAGAAGGTCTTCTTCGCTGCATCTATTGCCACTCTATAGGAATGAAGGAATTCTCTGTAGCGTGTCCTGTCAGATAAGAGTCGAGATGTCCTCATCATCCCTCTGTTCTAAATATAATTGATAGCACAAACTGAGCTAGACCTGTGGACTCAATAGAACTTACATAAATGCCGAAATCCTTACTAAATTCCCAGTAACATAGGCTGGAGTGGGGTCTACACCTAAATTTCTACATCATATGTTAGCACCCTGTGGTGAACTGAAGGCACAACATCAGTGGATCAGCGCATAAACATGCTTTCAACACTGATGAGAGGGGAAAGGGAAGAAATTTCCATTCTTTTATGACTTATAACCCCCCCCCCAAAAAAAAAACCACACACACAAACAAGAAGAAGGAATCCATACTCTGTTGACATGAGCCTAACCAGGGCTTCAAATGAGGTATCATCTGTATTGATCATGCTTTGTAGTTCCCGATCATGCTTAGTAGGATTACAATGACAATTAATATTTTTATTCCATCCCAGATAAATATGAACAGTTCCTCTTAACACTCTATGTTACAGTGAATTTTTTAAAAAAACACTAAATCCTGAAGAATATGTAGAAGCTAGAATTCAGCAGACTGAACTTTCTTTCAGATGTCACCACATCAAATGTACACAATCAATGTCATCTCAGGTTGTTTTTTTCTTACTCTATGAAATATAATATTGGAATAGTCCTTAGAATTTTCATATAAAACATTCTTTTTATTTCTTCTGCTATAGTATACGTCAGACCCCAGCACAGTTTATTAAAGGCCCTGAGACAGAATTCCGTTGAAGCTAAAATAATATCTTATAATCTGTTCCTTAACAGGGCACTTGACACTTTCACTCTCTCCGATATGCTAAAAAGTGTGTCAGTCCTTATCATTCTTCATCCTGTCATTTAAAAAAAAAACATAAAATGCCTTCATGGACTCCATCCTCCACAATCTCATGCGACAATGTGCTTAGAAGAAGCTCATTTTACAGAGTAAAGGAAACGCCAAAGTAGAAATGTTTCAGTGCCAGCACTTCAATAGGAACGATTTCTGAAGCTCCATCACCCTTTACATAAACCATGCTTGCATGTAATCAGAGTGATGCACTCATGCACACATGTTCAGTGGCAAATCTGCATTTTGCTTTACTAGTCAATCATCTCCTGTCATTCCTTTTTAGTGCATTAGACATTCATGTTTTCAGTTCCTTCCTTACATCTATTCATTTATGCTGAACGACACCTCTGCTTTTCACAGCTAAAAAGTTGCCATTCAAATTTATTCTTAAATGTTAACTCCAATTCTTCCATGGGGAAAAAAGGGACTATGTTGTTCTTTGGTTCTTCTAGCAGAGTGGGAATCAACAACCACACTAGATGTTTAACAAAAATTGAGCAAATATGCTCATGATGATAAGCCTCAAACCCACAAAAACGAAATACTTGCCAGAACTCACATATCTTTAGACCAGTATTGAAGCACTCCTAACAAACCTAGCATAGAGCAAAGAAGACTTCCTTTCTCATTAGAGAATTGTTTTTCTAAATACTCATCCAGCATCCTCTCCCCATCAAACTGAGTATGTTTTGATCTGCAGATCATCATAAAATGTGGCAGCAACAGGCTTGCAATGGCTGGAAGCTGAGGAGAGGGTTGAAATATCTGTAAAAATTGTTTTCCATTCCCAGATTTCATGTTAGCAGACACTCATTTTTGTGCAACTCTCAGTTCTTTTTTTACCTGCAATATTACCACAAGCTCAAGGCACCTACTCAAGGTATGAACTCTGCCAGTAAAAAACAGGTCATTCCACCAAACTAGTATTCTATTTACCTAATGTTGGAAATACCACTTCTTTTTTTAATACCCACAGTCACCCAACTAGCAGGGACACTGGGTTTGCTGGTTGGGAAATTTGAGAAATTATAGATCAGAATGTAACTTTCCCAGTCTGTACTACTTATTCCTAGAAACTTCCATTCTACTACCTATTCCTACCACTATATCATCTTTTCCAATTATTCTTCTGTCTCTGTCTTCTGTCTTTCCCTGCACATTTGCAAATGTTATGCATTCCTTTGTCAGGGGAAGATATGAGCCCAAAAAGCCAGAGAGAAAAAAATGCAAAACAATGCGACAAATGAACTGAGGCTTATGATTTTTACAAGACAGAATCTGCAACCATACACTGCCTATGCAGTCAACACAAGCTACATTAATGGCACCTTTCCAGGATGAGCCCTATAGAAAGATTTTTAGCAAAAAAAAAAATATGCAAACATCAGGCAGTTCTGACAGTTCCATTTGGTTAGGAAACGCCTTTTGCTTTCACATATTATTGCTCAACTTGCAAGCAATTTTGTTGCTAAATTTTCACTGCCAAATGGAGCCATTTAAGCTCTTTATTTTTTTTATTCCCCCCCCCACTTGCTTATCTTCCATTTTATATCATTTCAGAAGTTTAGGTACCCAGATCATATAGTGCATTTTACAGAAGTCAGTCTGTTCATATCTGGACAGCAGACTTGGCATGCACATACATCTCTTGGTCCCATTCAGATATTTTCTAATATTACATTTTCTGTGAGAGCTATTGTGGTGTACTGGTCTGAGTCTTGAACTAGGACTCTGGAGATCAAGGTTTGAACCCTCATTCAGCTATAGAAACTCATTGGGTGACACTGGGAATATAACACACTCTCAGCCCAGTACAGGACAATGGCAAACTTCCTCTAGACAAATCTTGCAAAAAAAAAAAAGAAAAAAAGATAGGTAACCTTTGGGATTACCATAAGTTGGATATGACTTCAATGCACACATCAATAACAATATTATCTTATAGTATTTCTAACATTGTATTAAAAGATGTAAACAAGTATGTGCAGTCTTATGCAAATTAGTGTTTTCTTTTGTCCTCTTTTTCGGTGATGCATTTCCTCTTTTGTGTCTGTGTGTCAGTGTGGCCACTGAAAAAGTCAAGATGGCACCTCACAACTTGCAAGCTATTAGGAAGGACTGTTGACTTAAGGATGGTTCAGGATCCAAGTATTTTGGGGGGTGGAAGGGCAGCACATTTACAGAATGGATCTAATGGATACCTATCTGAGCAGGCTGACCTTCACTTCATTGCTGTATAAATTGCCATTAATCGAACCTAAGCAAATAGAGAGAGAAAAAAACAAGATTTATTGAACTGGGTATGTTTAGCCTGGAGAAGAGAAGGTTAAGAGGTGACATGATAGCTAAGTTTATATTTTTGAAGGGATGTCATACGGAGAATGCAGCAAGCTTGTTTTCTGCTGCTACAGAGACTAGATCACAGGGCAATGGCTTCAAACTTCAAGGAAAGTGATTCCATTTAATGTTAGGAAGAACTTCCTGAACATGGAGAAAAGATGGTGATGTGATTTGACGTCCTGCAAGTGAGCTGCTGCGGGACAATCAGCTTAGCGAGGCTCAGAAAGGACCGTCGTTCCAATTCTTCTGATCCATGAAGAATCATGGGGACTCGGCTCCTTTTCCCACCTTTAGATCCCAGTGTTGAAGCTATTTGGAAGGAACAAGGAAGCTATGTGAGATTGACATGGAATGGACCGGGAGGGATTCAAGTGAAGCCCAGCCTCACTAAATGCTGCCAGCGATCAGCAACAAGCATCGCCAAATGGAAATCTGAGAGGCATGGCTCATTACTAACTTTAAGTGTTTGTAAGTATCTTTTTACTCTGACAGAACCACTTGAAGGTGTCCCCGTTTGTTTTTGTTTTTTCCTTCTTTTTCTCTTCTCTTTCATCGCAAGTGGAAAAAGACTCATAGTATTACCTCTGAAAGAGACTGTGAGTTTGACCTGGCTTTATAGCCAAGATACTGGAATAGACCATGGGATGGTGAGATCTTTGTATAAAAAGTAAATATCAAGTGGTTTTTCTGTTGTGGAACATTAATTTTGAGCTCCAGACATAACGTGGAAGAGTATCAACACCAGTGAGAGAGGGGACTTTCGTATGCGATCGTGCCTATAGAATCGAACTTGAGGCTAATTAGCGAAGACAGACTGCAACCATCCTAGTTAATCATTGTTTGCCTCCTGTTTTTTGTTTGTTTGGTTTTTTCCCTCTGAGAATCAACTTATATACTTTTCATGAACTAACATTTCTATTTGTAACTACCAGAGTCAAAGACATTGAGGCATGACCTGAAACAAGAGGACTAGACAGAAGGACTAACAAATAGATCTAAAGAGGTTTAAAATTTGGCATCGTTCTGAGACTCTTTTTCCTTCTTTTATTTCGGGGGACCGGCATTGTCGCTTCAATCTGACATAAAATAGAATCCTTTAAAGTGTTTTATATTTGGATTGTAATTCTAAGTGTTAATCATTGTTTAAACTACTCTTTTCTTTTCTTTTCCTCTCTTCTAACCTCTCTTGCCTCACTAAGTTTTGAATGACCTTGGGCAACTTTAGATACGGATCTTCGCCTCCTCTCTGTATGAGTTATTTAGTCTCTGTGTCTGCTCTCAAGGACATTTGAATTAGTAATGTGTATTCTGTTATAAGAAGAGCAGACAAAGTAACTGCATTTAGAGAGGGTTCCACAGAGAGTTAAATGTGCCCTCTTTTGGTATAGTTGATGTGAACTTTTATAAAGAGATTTTTGGGTATAAAATTTAAACTAACTTAACACTGATAGTTTGAGAAGTAAGATAAGCAGATAGAAATTTAAGGGTATTAATTTAAGGACACTAATTCATTAGAAAAATATACAGATATATAAGATTTTATTATTTGCAAGAAACTGACTCTTTTTATATTATTACAGATTGAATTTCATAAACTGATAGAAGGGGAAATATATTTGCTACAGTCTATTGTAGTATATATAGCTGATTATACACATATATATTTGACTGTATACATAAAATACATAAAGATATAGAGGGATAAGATATAACTTATAGGATTGTGCCTTTAAAGTTGAGTATTTACAGGATATTGAATTAATTAGGTTAAGTTACTAAGCAATCGAGTAACTGACTAGATACTTAAATAATTGATTGTATTGAATAATTGGTTGTAAAATAATTGACTGAATTGAATAACTGATTGAAAAAGCCTGAGGGCATTTAACTAAGAGTACTGTTTTATATATACCTCACTTCATTTAATTACTAAAATACAATATAAATATATAAATAGGAAGACTAATAACTATTAAGTGATAGTATATAGCTTCATAATTGCTAACCATAAATAGAATTTCAACAGATAACTACTTATTTCTAATTGACTGATATATACAAGTGGCAAATTGTAAAAACTGATGTGTGACAGTCGAAATAATTTAATAGCATGTTATTCCAAAAGATAAAAGAAACACCTATTGGAATTATCAACAGGGCCTTAAACAAATAGGGATAGTTTCCTTGAGAGAAAGAAAATATGGTAGCAAGAACAAGGAAGGCAACAGCATTAACCAAAAGAAGCAGTTTGTTAGACCTTCAGCAAGAAGTTGTGCAGGAAGTGGTTCAGTCAAACTCTGTGGTTGTGGAGGAAATCAAGAAACCAGGAACACAAATGAGAGAAGAAATGAGAGACTTGATGAAAGATCTAAGAGCAGAGATTCATACAGATCTAAGAGAAGAATTAAAAGATATATGAGAGAAAGTCGAGACAATCACCAAGGATATTAACGGAGATTAATGAAAGAGCCAAGGAACTACAAGACAGAGTACAGCAGATAGAAGAACAAACTAGTCAAATAGAAGAAACAGTAAAAGAAGAGACAGATAAAGTTAGAACAGATATAGATGCTAGATTTAGAAGCAAATGCCTTAAAATTCGTGGACTGAGAGAACGGCCAAGGGAGAATCTAGTTGAAACTATAATTCCTATTCTGGCTGAATTCATAGGCTGGGAAACTGGCCAGTTAGATTTGGAGATAGATAAACTTTACAGGATCAATTTGTTGGTGGTTACCCAAAAGTTGTCTTCCAAGGGACATAGCAGAATATTTTATTTGTGAAAGAGTCAAGGATTTAATCCCTCAACATAGTTACAACAACAAATTGATGGTGGATGGAAAGAACTTACAAATACTCAAAGATATACCACTGGAAATATTGAATAAGAGGAAGGAATATCTTGAACTGATCCAATTCCTAAGACTCAAGCAAATAAAGTATAAGTGGGGAAAAGATCAAGGCGTCACCTTCTCATATTATCACAGAAGATTTCTCATCAATACACCACATAAAGCAGAGGAGTTCTGAGTAAGTATAAGTATAAGGATCTAAAAGATTCTACAGGATTAGAAAAAAATACTTTACAGAAACAAAAGAACCCAGAATGAGAAGGCAAATTTCAATCTAAAACCACCCATCAGAAGGAAAAGGGAGATTTAGAAGAAATTGTGGAATCAGAACAGGAAGATAAAGATCAGAGTGAAAGTACAAAGATTTTTCTTAAGAAAAAAGATCAAGGAAACCTATCAAATAGTAGTATTAACAAACCAGTAACTACGTAAGATTAAGATCAATCCTGTGAAATGGAGTAAAAGGGTTGAGAACTTGGATAAGATGAGCACCAATTATTTAGCTGGAATATAAATGGTTTGAACTTCCCAATAAAAGGGAAGAGAGTATTTCATTATCTAGAAAAAAAGAAGGCTGACATTGTATGTATTCAGGAGACTCATTTATTAGAAAAGAGTAATAGATATTTGAGAAATAGGAAATTAGGTAATTGTTATGTGTCATCAAATGAGAAAAAGAAAAAAAAAAGGTGTAGCTATATATGTTAATAGTAAATGCCAGAGTAAGGTCATAAAGCAAGACTCAAAGGGCAAATTTATAATGGTGGAGATACAAATAGAACAGGAGAAAATCTTAGTAATCAGAGTCTACACTCCTTTAGAAAATAAGCAATCTTTTTTAAAGAAAATTTGGGATCTCACAATCAGGTTAGATTACCTAAACATAATATGGTTAGGTGACCAGAATGGAGTGATAGATCCTAAATAGGAACCCACTGTCAAATTTAAAGAGGAAAGGAAACCAAGGAAAATTACCCAAAATATTTTATGAGCTAACACGATCATTGACCTTGTTAGATGTTTGGCCATATAAACATGGTAACATAAAAGATTTTACTTTTTTTTCAGCAAGACACCAAAGTTGGTCAAGAATCAATATGATTTCAGTATCTAAAAATATGGTGAATTTAATTCAAGATGTAGAAATATTGCTGAGAGCTATTTCAGACCATAGCCCTTTATGTTTGAAATTGAAAAGCAATAGAAGAGTTCAGGTGTGGAGGTTGAATGATCATTTATTTAAAAATGAAAAGATAGTTAGTAAAGCCAAAATTGAATTAAAGACCTTTTTTGTTAATAATCTAGACAAAAGGACACTAGTACACATAGTTTGGGACTCAGCGAAGTCTTATATGAGGGGCTTCTTTATTAAAAAAAGCATTATATTAAGGAAAAATAGGAGGCAATAGGAGGCAAAACTATTAATGGAGTTGAAGAAGAAAGAAGAGAGTTTGAAGAAAGAGCCATGAGATAAAAGAATTCAAAATGATATTAAAGTTCTATAGAAATAATTAGATGTCTTATCATCTAAGGAAATTGAAATGAAATTAAAATATGCTAAACAATGAGACTTTGAACATGCAAATAAACCAAGTAAGTGGTTGGTATATAAATTAAGAAAATGACGAGAAAGAAATACCACAGCCCAAATAAGAAATGAAGGACAGATAATAACAGATCAGAAGCAAATTATTCAACATTTTAAGAAATACTATACGGAATTATATAAAGAAAACTCCAACATGAGACAAGAAAATAGGAAGATACGGCAATATTTGAAGAAGAAAATGATACCCAAAATATCAGAAATCAAGAAGCAAGAATTAGATCAGAAAATTTCACCATATGAATTAAATCAAGCAATTTCAAAGTTAAATAAAGCACTCGGGCCCAATGGTTTTACTGCTTTATTCTATGAAACATTTGAAGATGAGTTATTGATCCCTTTACCGAATATGATGAATCAACAAGAGAATTTGACCTTACCAGGATCATGGAAAGAAGCGAACATTACTCTAATCCAGAAGGAGAGGAAGGACCCATCACAGATGAAAAATTACAGGCCAATTTCATTCTTAAACATTGATTATTACATATTTGCACTAATTCTAACAGAGACTAAAAAAAGATTTTAAAGGAGTGGATCCATCCAGACCAAGCAGGTTTTTTGCCTAAAAGATATATGAAGGACAATATCAGAACAATATTAGATATTATTGAGCATTATGAATTTGTTCCCAAGAAAGTGGCTTTAATATTCATAGATGCCAAAAAAGCATTTGGCAATTTGAACTGGAACTTTATGCTTGAGGTCTTGGCCAAAATGTATCTAGACACAAATTATTTAAATTGGATAGAATCAATATCTAAAAATCAAGTAGCAAATATTATTATAAATGGAGAGAAATCAGACAGGATTAAAATAGAAAAAGGGATCCCTCAAGGCTGCCCTCTATCCTCATTGCTCTTTATAACAGCACTTGAAATTTTAAATAATAAAATTAGACATAACCCGGCAATTATAGTAACACAAATTAGAGATGAACATTACAAATTAAAATTCTTTGCAGATGACCTAGTTATAATTCTGGAAGGCCCTGAGAGAAGTATAAAGCAATTATTAAATGTATTGTATGAATATGGAGATCTTGCTGGGTTTAAAATTAATAAGGAATAAACCAGTATAATGACTAAAAAACTACTAAAGGAAAATGAGAAAAAAAATTAGAACAAATGTCCAACTTTCAAATAGGGAAAAAAATTAAATGCTTGGGAATTATAATCACAAATAAAAATTTGGATTTATTTGAAAATAACTATAAATTAACTTGGAAAAAAATTGAAGAAGACCTACAAAAAGACCTACAAAAATGGGCAAAGTAAATAAGTTATTATTGGGAAGAATTGCCACTATTAAAATGGATATTTTGCCGAAGTTGTTCTTTCTTTTCCAAAATCTACCGATTATAAAAAATAATGAACCCTTTAAACAATGGTTTAAGGGGATAAAAAAAATTATATGGCAAGGAAAGAGGCCTAGAATTAGATGGAACATCTTGATAGATACCAAGGAAAGAGGAGGCTTAGGCCTCCCAAACTTTAAAATGTGTTACCATGCATGTGCCTTAGTTTGAATTATGGATTGGATAAATTTAAAAAATAAAAGAATGCTTCAGCTTGAAGGAGCCAACAATAAATACGGCTGGCATGGTTATATGTGGTATAATAAGGCTAGTGTAGATGAAGAATTCAATAAGCACATTATAGAGTATGGAACGTATTTAAGAAGACAGTCTATAGAAAGATTCGACGATGAGTATCAATCCACGAAGCTTTTTTAAACATGCAGAATCCTATAAAACCAACAAATGGTTAACCTATGATAATTTCTTGATAACTAACTCTGTTGGAGATACCTTCAAGACCCTGGAGGACCTAAGGCTAGAAGGTTTCAAAGAAAATTGGTTTCTTTATAGGCAGTTAAAAGAAAGGTATAAATTAGATGTAAAAACAGAAAGAATTGAGGATAAACCTAGCAAAGGACCCAATATGGATATACAAGTACTAGACCATATAATTTCAGCAATTTATAAAATGTTAGTGAATTTGGAAATGGAACACGATACTAGTAAAGATTATATGCTCAAGTGGATGCAGAATATTGGTCATACAGTTGGGTGATTGGGAAAAGACTTGGTCCGGTAATTTGACGTTCACAAAATGCACGGCACTGAAAGAAAAGTTTTATAAAATGTTATTCAGATGGTATTTAACCCCACAGAAATGAGTTAAGATATATAAAAAAGGCTCAGACAAATGTTGGAAGTGTGCTGAAGAATTAGGAACATTTTATCATACCTGGTGGACCTGCAAAAAAGCTAAATTATTTTGGAAAAGTATACATAACTTGATTAGGGAAATTATAGGGATCGATGTTCCTATGTATCCAGAGCTTTATTTACTAAATATGTATAAGGGTCTCAATGGTCCGCAACAGAAGAAATATGGCTGCTTATTATTGTATATGGTTTCTGCAGCAAGGGTTTTATATGCCTCTAGATGGAAGGATAAAGAGATCCTAACAATTGAAGATTGGCAGCTTAAGCTATTTGATATGTATCAAATGGATATTCTTACTGTATATTCAAGTGATAACCGAAATATAGATAAGACAAATGAGGAATGGGAACCAATCAGGAAGGAAAAATGGAATAATGCTTTCTTATTTGATATACAGTTGTAGACATGTATATAGGTAAGTTCACAAAAAAAAAAAAAGAATAGTAAGGAAAAATATTATTATGGAGCCAATTGGTGATGGTACAGCTGTTAGAGGCTGAGGCATTCTGTTCTTAGGGTAATACATTGATATTTTGAATAATAGTGGTTGCAAACATAGCAAAGTAAATGGTTACTCTCAATAGATTAATTATATATTTTAATGGTATTAGGTATAGATATTGTTATTTTTGCTATTATAGTATTATTATCATTACTGTGTTAGACAATACTATATCTTAGCTAAAATTGGCTATTAGTTAGATTGATTATTAGCTTGATAAGGAAAGAAGGAATGAAGAAAAGGACGAAGAGGGAAGAAAGAAGAGAAGAGAATTATATTAGACAAGCATATGGATATTTTAAATGTATATTTATTTATTGGTGAACTTGTTTAAGTTGTAAGTGAATTTATTTGATTCTGTATGTATTGTATTTTCAGTTCTTATGATAGTTAATAAAGTTTCTTTAAAAAAAAAAGGAAGAACTTCCTGACGGTAAGAGCAGTTCGACAGTGGAATATGCTACTGCCTTAGAGTATGGTGAAGTCTCCTTGTTTGGGGGTTTTAAAACATAGGTTGGATGGTCATCTGTCAGGAATGCTTTGATGGTTAATTCTTGCAGGGCAGGGGTTGGAGTTAATGGCCTTTTTGGTCTCTTCCAACTGTATGATTCTATGGCCCTTTCCATACGGGGGTAATAAAACGGTGTACAGCGACCTCTGACGGAGGTCGTCTACACTGTGGAGTGGATTGGGGCGGACTACTTTAGAGTAGTTCCACACCCCAATCCATGCAGGAGTGACCAGAAGTGGTGGTGCCACGTGTTTTTTAAAAACTACTTTTGAGGAGGTTTTTAAAAACCACGGAGCGTGCAGCCCTGTGCCGCCCCGATCACAGCGCCCGGTGTAGATTTGCAGGCACGCGCAAGTGCGTGCCTGCAGATCTGTCAGGGGTGGGCTTCCAGCTGGTGAGCTTCTCCGGTTGGTGGAGAGCCTCTGCCAGCTGTAAGTCGCCATTTTGGATGCCACAGGACGCCGAGGAGTGTGGAGCAGCGAACTCGCGCTGCTCCACGTGGCGACGGACTTACCAGGTTGCTGGTAAGCTCCGTTTCTGCGCGTTTTACCCTGTTTCTCCCTCCACGTGTGAAAAGGGCCTATGATTCTATGGCCATTTCCACACTACGCTGTTATTCCACTTTCAACATCCTGTGGAATTCTGGGGTTTGAGGCCAAAAAGTTATCTGGCTGAGAATTCTAAATGCCCCTTCCTAACCTACAAACCCCAGGATTCCAAGGGATGTTGAAAATGGAATAATAGCACTATAACAGTCTAATGCAGAAATGGCCTACAATTCTCCTTTCTCCTGTTGCTGCTCTTCCGCAAGGAGGAGGAGGAGGAGGACCTAGAACCTCCACAGATTGGTAACCAATATGATGATGGTATCTAACTCTCTCTTTCTTTATCATCTAATTCCAAGGATGCTGTTTCAGTAGCAAACTGGTGTCTTTTGTCAGTAATGGACTGGAGGAGGGTGAACAAATTGAAATTTGATCCAGATAAGAGAGAGGTGCTCCTGATCAGTTGAAAGGCAGCTCAGGGAAAAGGAATTAAGCTTGTACTAGACAGGATTACACTTGCCCTGGAATCTCAGGGTTGCCACTTAGGAGTATTGCTGGACTCAAACCTAAGCCTTGAAGCCCAGGCTTCAAAGTCAGCCAGGAGAGCACTTGCAAAGTTAAGAGTAGTGTGCCAGTTGTGTTCATTCCTACAGAAGTTAGATCTGCCTACAGTGACACATGCCTGACTATATCCCATTTAGACTATTGTAATGCACTCTGCATGGAACTGCCTTTGGAATTTGTTCAGAAACTTCATTGTATCCAAAATGATGTGGCCAGAGTGTTGACTCGGACAAGCTACTTGGAACATTGAAGCTGCTTCACTGACTGCCAGTCCTTTCCTGAGTAAAATGCAAATTGCTGTTTATAACCTATAAATCTCTATACAGTTTAATTCCAGATTATCTGTAAAATCATATACCTCTTTGTAATCCTGCCAGAATAAGTCTATTGGGAGGGGAGAGACTTTCTCTCAGTTCCATCACCATTACAGGCCCATTTGGTGAGAACATGGCAGAGAAACTTTTCAGTGACTTCTATAAGAGGTTAGGCTGTCCCCCTCTTTGCTCTCCTTTTGCCAGCAGGCAAAACCCTTTTTATTTGAACAGGCATGTAAGGATTAAATGGTCACAAGGAGTCTTTTGCGTGAGGCACATGTGCTGTGAGCAAGCATGGCGTAGTGCTTTGAGACAAGGGTTCAATTCTCCACTCAGCCATGAAAACACACTGGGTGATCTTAGACATGTCACATACTCTCAGCCCCAGAAAACCTCAAGAAAGGTTTGCCTTAAAGTCTCCATAAGGTGGAAATGACTTGAAGGCACACAACAACAACAATAACAAAAATGTGTGTGTTATTTAACTTTATTATTGTGTTTTGAAGTGATTTTCTTCTTTTAAAATTTAATGGCATTCTTATATGGTAGCTTTAATGGTATTCCAACACGATAACTTGTTAATTGAGTTTTAACATTCAATCTGAGTTTTAGCTTATCCTATTTCAACCTTGTTGTAAGCTGTCTTGGGTCCCATACTAAGAGAAAGGTAGGATATTAAATAAACAATGTTGATACCTAATACTGACCCTAGTCTGGAGACACAGATGCTATGCATATACTTCTCTTTAGCTAACATAGTCATGTTACAGCCCCATACACCCACCAGAATTCATATGGTTTAATTGGCAATATTATTTGATTGGCACTACATTAATTGGCATTGATATAAAATGGAAAGGTGATGTGACTAGAAAGTCAAGCTGGAAAGACAAAAATTACTGACTGTAAACGTGAGACGGCAAGGCAGATCAGGCACACCCATTCCTAGGCAAGCCCGAAGTCACTATCAGGCAGATTGCAATACTATTCTAGAGACAACAGGTTTATGCTCAGAGCTGGACATCTCAGAGCAGAAAGGGGAAATCACCACTCAATTGTGATTGTTTTAACCCTGATCCCTCACACCTGGATGTTTCCCTGTTTTGTCTTCCAACCTCTCCACAATACAGAGCTATTATGACAGCCATTATCCCTTTGTCACCTAAACACTAAGACTATTAATTCTGTGCAGACTTCATTCTTTGTGTTGCAACTCCCATTGTCCATGCAGCTGAGAGAGCATAGGGTAGATTTTGGGTATGAAAACCTTCAATTTTGAACAGTCAAATGCAGTCTCTCAGCTTCCTGAACACCACACTGTCCATTTGATTCCGAAACAAGAACTGTCCTTGGACCTACCTACGCCATGTCACTGCTTTCTTCTCTTCTCTCTGGATCAGTAATTGTCACCCAAACCCTAAAACTCCTCTACCCACAACTTTCCTCCCTTTACCTTTGGTTGGTCCTTGTGTGAGTGCATGAGTATTTGGATCTTTTGCATGCATGTGTGATTTTATCAGTAAAACACATTTTTAGTTTACATTTTTGATCTTCTGGCTTGTTCTTTCCTACGTGATCCCATAAACATAGGTGGAAAGATCTCATTAAGTTATCCCCCTCTCACAGGCCTCCTAATGTTGAGCTAATGAATTCTCCAGTGTCATGTCGAAGTACTGGCATAATGGGTGGACCGCTGAGTCACCCAAATGTTAGGGTAACAATCAGTCCACCGACTAATCTTTATCTGAGAGTTAACACTGAAGGGCTACACCCTGTTGCTGATGGTACTGCATGGCACTATGATTGGGGTGGCTTTGTGTCAACAGGAAGATAAGTTAGCCTTGTTCAGTTCCTTCATTAACTTTGGAGAACCTCTCATTCTCAGCCATTAGTGTCCCAGCCATACAAGCTCTCCAGGAGAAAGACAGAGATGATTTTGCTGCTAAACTTTGATTGCATGTGAGAGGGGAGAGATTTCATGAAAAGGGCTGATTTCACCTTTTTTTTTAAAAAAAAAAAGGAAACATATAATGCCTTTTCTAATTTTATGACAGAAACAAATCCTCCAGCACAAAAAAAAATTGTTTCTATGGTATAGGAAAAGGACAACTATGTGATTGATCTAATCTCTGAGATGGGCAATGTCATTCTCATTGTAATTGGAAAAAAAACAAAAATGTATGTCTAATTTATTAATTGAACTTACTAAGACTCTTTAATACAAAACAAAACATTGACAGTTTTCCTATTTCTTGAGTAAACAAATGCCATTCCAATTTAAACATTGAACCATACCATTTTAATTATTTATTTATTCATTTTAATATAAACAGACTAATACACAATATAAGTAATATACATCCAGAAAAAGCAGACAGAAGAAATAAAAAAGAAAAAAAATATTAAATTTAAACTAAAACTAAAACACTAAACTGAAATACCAAAGTAAAACACTGAACACTAACTAAAACACTAAATGATAACTTATTGAAACACAAAAGGGCTTTGACCCCTCAAGCCAAACTGTAATGAAAGAAAAAGAAATTAATAAAGAAAAAAAAATATTCTAACATGACAGATCCAACTAAATAATTCTACTAGAAATACTAGTAACCACAACCACAGATTATTGTATCATTAGATTTCTTATTGCTCAAAAAGTCCATAACTGATTTCTAATATTTCAAAAAAATCTACAGTTGGCTTATCCTTCAAGACCCATGTTAGTTTGCCATTTGTCCCCCTAAAACAATCCATTCTTCCATTGTCAGTATTTCAGCCGATTTCCATGTTTGAGCAAACAATGTTCTTGCTGCTGTTACCATATAGCACAGAAATCATTCATATTTACTATTCATTTTTTTATCCACAACACCCAGCAAAAATATTTCTTGTGATATTACATAATTGGCTTTTAATTTTTTTGATTCACATGTAAATCTTACACCAATTTTTATTTTGTTTCCTTTCAAGTCTACCACATACGGAAAAGGAGCCCTTCTTATGTCAACATCTCTAACACTGATTTGAAACATTCTTAGACATTTTTGACAGCTTATTTTAGTTTAGATACTGACTATACATCATCCTATATATGTTTTCTTTTAAATTACCACACAAAGCAAATTTTATAACTTTAGACTATATTTCTTCCCCCATACATCGATTTGAACATTGTGCCCAACATTTTGGGACCACCTTATCATATACTCATTTAAAGGTTCATCTTCTGTCTCTAGTTTCATAAGGCATTTGTACCTTCTTTTTTTTAATTGTGTGATCATAATTTTTACACAACACTAAATAAAACTCATTTTCTCCAGCCTCTGTGACTAGATCTCTACTTGATTAAATGTATCATTGAGTTACATATAAGCAAACCAATTAAGGTCTTTGGCTTTCTTAAGAAGCATATCACTTGATTTAAACTCCTAGCTGTCTTGTTCAAAGTATGAAAGGTCATTTATAAAACCAGATTTGACCATACTGTTTATGAGTGTGAAAAGCAAATAATATATGAGATCTAGAATTGACTGTCCCTCTGGAGGTTCTTTGTAGTTGTAAGCTGCCAGTACAAAAAGATAACACAAATTCTATTGAATGCTGTATGAAGCATTAAGAATACTAAATGCCTTGCAGACATTTTCATTTTGCTTTAAAATACTTCAGGGGAGAAAAAAAAGAAAAGAAAGAAAGAACAAAAGAAAGAGAGAGTCCAGTAAAAAAAAGTACTTCTAAAGTTCAATATAAGAAAACATGCAGTCAGATACCTACTATCTTCTCTAAGTGGGATTTTTAAAGTAATACAGAATGCTTCAAGTTAAATGAAAATAATATCTGAATCAAGTTTAATATGTCTATGCACTATGAACAAAGAATAAGCTGCTAATTCTGACTAAATGCCTGATGGCTTTGTCTCACGTTCCTGCTGAAATATAGAGCCTTCATAAAAGTGAATGGCATTACCAAATAAACAATTGCCCCAAACCCAATCAAATTTCCATTGAAATAAGTGAGAAAAGTGACCTGCCACTTTTATTTCGAAAGCAATTCAGCAAGACTAATATTTTCTGGCTGTACATATGCTTTTTCATTCAATGGAAAGTTTCATCTTTATTGCTCTTGGTCCTCAAATGAGCCAGTGAGAAAAATCACATAGAGTAGGGGTGGGTGTAATTTGGCCTTCCAAATGTGGTTATACTACAACAGCCCTAGCCAACATAGGCAACATAGTTTTGAACTCATTTGTCAGAATCCTGTTGGTGGCATATGCATGAGCCACCTGAAGTTACATTCCTGTATGTCTTTTTTGAGATGGTACAGAAGGATGTATCAGTTGTCTTCTTGCACATCACCCACACATGCCCAGGCAGCTTTCAAGAATTAGGACATTTCCCTCGAATAGGAAAAATGTTTCCCCCCCCCCCATGGTTTCTAGCATTGCACAGAGTTAGATACTGAACTCTTACATTTGCTGTGTTGGCATTCCCTGCCTGCCCATTTTCTTTGGGTAGCTAAACCAATTTCTCATTGTTTAACTGAAATATCAAGACACTACAGTGCTAGAAATCTGGGGAATGAAGGAACAATTCATTTCAAAGAGACAGAATTCTTATTTGGTGAGGACAATGTCTTCTTTCTGCCCTTCCTCAGAGCTATATCCCTGGAGTGTGTTCCCATGGTACTTTACTGGCCAGAGAGGGGAAAGAAGCTGGAGATGATAACCAGTGGTGTACCTAGTGTAAATAGTGCCTATGGCAATCATGGATGCTGTGTCCCTCCATTCTTAACGGTACCTCCACCCCCCACCGTTACATGCATGGCTTTTTTGTGCTTCACTGGCATTGGTGCCCAGGGCACATAACCTACTTGCCCCACTCTAGATATGCCTCTGATTATAACAGCCCTCAGCCCCAACTACTCTTTAAAGCTGGGGGAAGAAAACTGATACCCTTCTAGGACCATTTCCGCACTAGCCTGCTATAGTGCGATGATTCCACTTTCAACATCCTCTGGAATCCTGGGGTTTGCAGGATTCCAGAAGATGTTGAAAGTGGAATCATCGCACTATAATAGGCTAGTGCGGAAATGGCCTGGATCTCCAATGAGAATCTGAAAATCTGAAAAAGTAAGTTGAGCTTAAGCCATTTCTGCACTACACTGTTATAGTGCTCTTATTCCATTTTCAGCATCCTGTGGAATTCTGGGATTTGCTGTTTACTGAGGCCAAAGAGTTCTCTGGCTGAGAATTCTAAATGCCCCTCCCTAAATTGCAAACCCCAGGATGCCATAGGATGCTGAAAGTGAATTAATGACAGTCTAATGACAGTGTAGTGCAGAAATGGCCTTGGTTTCCCTTGCTACAAACTGCATCTGATTCCTGTCTTATTGCATCCTCTACTGCAGGACAGTACGTGGCCATGCTCTAGGAATTTGAAAGTTTCTCTTCCAGCAACAGGAGTGATGTCTAATTCTACTCTCATTAAGAGCCACATTAAGTAGAATCACTTCAAGGACCACAAGAGTAGCTGTTTTTACATTTGCATATGGAGGCAGTAAATTTTTAATGTATTAATATTTTTAGATTTCTGTATATTTATGTCACAGTTGTTATGGTGGATTCAATCTGCTTTAAATATTAATTGTAACTGTAAAACAAAACTCATTACACATGCAGAGTTCCTCATGGTTAGCCCTGCTTTCTAAACTGAATGAAAGCATACAGGGTGGAAACTCACTATGGTTCTATACATGTATGGAAATAATGGATTGGTTCCAATATCAACTTTCACAGACAGACAGGATCTGCAGATGGAGCAAAGAATAAGCATAAAGTTCACACACATACAAACATTCACACATATACCTTTCACGGAACAGGAACATTCTATGGGTATCTCCACTCAAGTACATTCCTACTGACAAGAATAAAACTGTGGATCCAACATAGTGTCTTAAACAGGCAGGAATGCCTGTTTAATGTTGACAATTTCCACGTACCTTTTTTTAACAGGAACATAATGGGAAATGTAAAAGATAGTACTAGATTTCTTGAGCAGAGTAATCGTATCAGCAAGTCAGAAGCTGAACAACAACAACAAGGACCAGCCTCACATGGGGCGGGGAGGAGCTTCTGGCAAAAAAAAGAAAACAAGTTTGTCATCTCTGTCAAACATATAAAGTACCTTCAGTTGCGATTATCTGTGCATACATGATTTAATGGGGGAAGTAGAAAAAAATATCTGGAAGTTAGAATGATGCAGGTAGAGACAAGATGTCGGAAAGTGAATAAACAGGAAGCCACCACAATATATGCCTTGCCAAGTAAGTGTAGGCTGACTCTTACAAAACACTGATAAATTACTTCTCATGCTTTGTTCTGAAGTAATCCACTAGTGCTGAGAAGGAGTATGCCAGCACTGACGTCCTTTAATCCAGCTTGTTTGTTTTGTTTTCAGTAGTAAATAAATACAAGAGATTTTCATTCACACATTGAGCATCTCCTCAACACCAAAACAGTCTCATAGATACTTGGGAACCCAGTTCAAAATTATGACACTGAGTAGTAATAAGTTACATTTTAATAAGGTTAATTTTTAGAGTAAAAAATGAATGTTGGAAGAAAGACAAAGAAGTGTGAGTTTCTGTGTTCTTACTTCAGATAGCACTGTCCTGGGGAAGTCGTCTTTTTATTGCAATATCAGGGTATTTTTACCACCTCTTAAAATGCATTTACCAAGAATGGAACCACTCTAGAGCTTATGCTTTAAACTGCAAGTTTTAAGTCCACTTTTAAGACAGTCTATAACAAAAGAAGGGCATCCACAGTACTTCATCCCCTTCTCCCATGAGGAAACCTGGAATGCTGCGCTCAGCCCAGTTATCCACTTGCTTGAGATTGGAAAGGGTCACATGTACACAATGCTAAAGTTGGCCTATGTTAAAGTGACAGTAACTGCTTTTTTATTATAGCTCACAACTGACTGCAGTTCCACCCAATTGCTATTTTTAAATGATCACCTTGATGGTAAAAGTGTGCTTATGTACTTTTTACATTTTCCTTTCATTAACTGGTTACAATCCTACACTCACTCCCCTAAGAATTTATATTGTTGTTATTGCATGCTTCAAATTATTTCTGGCCTATGCTGACCCTAAGGCAACCCTATCACAGAGTTTTCTGGGGCTGAATGTGTGTGACATGTCCAAGGTCATCCAATGGGCTTCCATGGCCAAGTGAGGAATCAAACCCTGGTCATAGGGTCATAGTCCAATGATCAGACCACTACACCACATTGCCTCTAAGAATGTGTATAGTAATTGGCTAATGTAGGCAGCAATCCATGCGTCTGATGAAGTGGGTTACAGACAGCCTGTTACAAATAAAATTTAATACTTTAAGGTACCTGAAAACTTTTTGGCATTTTCCCTTTAAAGAAGATGAGCATTTCATTTAATTGCTCCATGAAAGATTGACAAAAAAGGATTCATTTCCAAGGGAGTAAATCTTTTCACAAAGCAGCTCTCACTCTCAAATTTGGCTCATTTGTAATGTTGAGCTCATAAAAGCTCAAAAGCTCACAAATACACACAGGACTCATCACTTCCCCTTTCCTTTCAATTACAAGAAAGTTTTGAAGTAACTACACAAAACTTATTCCCTTTTACATACCTAAAAAGCATTTTACATTTGTGTTTGACAAGTCATCTACTTGGCACATAATAAGGGTAATTTTCATGGCTTTGTACTATACGCACAAGAAATTGCTTGCACAATTATAGTATTCCTCCACTTTGCTTCTTGATTTATTTACCTGAAAAACCATTTATTGCCTCCTGTACTATTCTGTCATAAACATCACACCCTACATAATAACTTTAGTTTGAGATTAAGGTTGAAAATGTTTCATAAAACAATAGAAGTTATATTTTCACACACCATTCATACAAATTGCATAGTATTTAAATATGGCTTATCTTTTAGTATGCAAATCTTTAAAATGCAAATAAGTAAATGTTTCCATCCTAAAGAATGTTACACCATTTGAAAATGTTTCAGTGAATAACATGCTCAAACACATAATTTAATTTCAAATTCAGTTCATAATGGATGAAAATCAACCTAATGATATAAGACAACCTGCTTTTATATTATTTGCACATGTTACACAGAGTTGTTCTTAAGACTATAAACAAAGCAAAGTCATCTACAATACCCAGAAACCACTGATGTTAGTAAAAGAAGTTCAAAACTAAACATAAACTTTAAAGCAGAAGGTTTTTTCCACCAACACTGGAAGTGTGCCGAATGTATAAATTATAGCATTCTATCATGTTCAGTTAAGTCAAATTTATTACTTGTGTCCAAGAAATAACTTTTCAATGTAAAGTCCTTTCCACACCCTACCTTTTCACACAGACATCTGGTGGAGATCCCAGCATTGGCTCTGCCAGGAGGGGAGCATGACAGGAGTGCTCCCTTCCACATCAACTGGCTCCGTGGTGAGGAAAATGCGATGACCATGCCTAAACCTTCCACAGCACAGCCAGGTATTTTCCCAGGCTGTTGCTGGGGCAGGAAGTGCAGCCATTGTGCTTCTGCGGCTTCTGCAAAATAGGTAAGTCCAGGATGGTGGCATAATCAGGGGTTATTGGTGGAGAAAACCCATCAATTATTTAATCCATGATTGCGCTTTCTTGGGATGGTAGAAGGATGGGACTGCAACAACATCATTCAGAAGCATTGCAGTCCCATCCTTCTCCCGTCCCCATGGCATGTTGGGAGGGTGGTGCAGAAAGGGCCTTAGACAAGTCAACTCTTGGCTGGATGGATCTACCACTATGTAATCCTAATGCTGACTATCTAGTGGTTTCTTCTCACAATGGAAGAAAATGTTACCTTTACGAGTCTGCCTGCAATGCCAGCGTCTCCTTAGAATTTGGGGAACTATAGCTCAAAAGAGGCCTGCAAAAGGAGGGTAATGGCAGGATCTTTTCACTAACTGTAGAGAGAACTCCAGTTAAAAGTTAAGAGAGCGTTTTATTGGAAATTAGCAAACAAACAAGAAATCAGACACTCTCAAGAACTACATAAGGCTATCAGAAAATGAGGCAAGAAAGGTTGGATAGAGAGAAATTGGGTAGAAAGGGTGATAGTTACTAATCCTGAAGCAGAAGGTCGAAGCAGAATGGCTCAGACAGTGAGTCTGAAGGTAGTACAGAGGAACCGAGATCTGGGTGCCACATACTACATCCAAAGTACTACAAATTACTGGGGTTGGAGCTAGAGTTTTTATACCATGTTTCCTGCCCTGAAAGCATGGGGTGGATAAAGTGGTAATGGCTTTCCCATGAAATTGACAAAGGAATCTGAAATGGGATGATTGCCTTAACTCTAGGTGGCAAAACATTGATGAGAGTCCTGATGATCTCTCAATGTTTCCATCAGGTAGTGTGAATAGGGAAGGTCTCCATAGGATATGCTCAAAGTAGCATCTCTGGTTGCTTCACCTGAACAGTTACACCTGCTATAGTTTTTGGAAGTGTTGCAACTTACAGCTTTTGAAAAGATTATCACAAGCCTATTAGCACTGGGTTTTCCCGCCTAATCCTCTTTGAACTTATGACCTGATCATATCTGAGGTCATCCTGACCTGGCATATGCGTAGAGCCAATGCACTTTCAAACATACGTTTCATCCATAAAATATGTCCAATTATGAAAATGGCACATTCTGCAGAGTGGAGGTGTAAGGTGTGGTAACAAAGAGCACTCCCTTACGGCTAAAATCCTATGTCAGGGTTGGGTATTGTACAGTCACATGTGCCCCCACAGCTCTTTTTGTGGTCCTTAACTCCCTCCAGCCCCCCTTGGATCATCCTTTTCTGGCCAGCAAAAGGCTAAATTGTCTTTCTTAGGATGTTCTGGGAGTGACCATTCATCTTTTAAATAGGCTACACTATTGTTGCACTATTCAGGATCAAGAAGTAACTATTTATCAAAACTAGAAGTAGTCTTCTGGCCATTTATAGTTTTGTTTGCTTCATTTTATTTGTTTAAGGCATTTTTGCCTCCAGTCTATGTGAGCAACTTTGATCCATCCAAAGGCCAATTTTCTACTCCTAGGATCCACCAAGAGCCACATGTCATGTTCTCTTGGTAGATCCTATGGGCAAAAATTTCCACCTGCACGACATGCATGGTTGTTTGCCCCTGTTCTACATCCACATATGCAAGAAGAAAATTCCTTGGGCTTACTTTTCAGTAGGCATATATAAGATTGTTCTGAAAGACTATTAAAGACCATTTTGACAATGACCATTTTGGCATTTTAATGAAACACCGAAGTAAGAATCTCTCCAATGACTTTGAAGATTTAATCAATTATTGGAGTAAGGTCATCTGAACTGGTAAAAAAAAAAGTGTTTTCAAAAAGAGATTGAAAACTCATCACTGTTGGAGCATCTCTAGTATCAGGAGTGAGGACATTCTAGAACCTACATGTTAATCATGGAAAAGGCACACTTCCACACATTTCCACACAATGACATTCTGCAAGAAATGGTATAACCATCAAATTCCTGATCACTGGGTTTGTGTGGAAAATGCCTCCTCCAGATAACCTGCTACTGAGCTCTTCAGCTCTTGATAGTCCATAGCAAGAACATCATGCTAGCTCAATCAGAAACCTGCAAAGCACATATGGTGTAACATGTGCTCAGCCTGGTATTTTGTCCCCAAAATAGGGCACCCATATTTGGCACCAGCAGAAGCGTCCAGGCCAGTCTCAAGGGCAACTCAATACACAGTATTATTATTATTAGTTAAATTATCTCTGTTCAGAAATGGCATAGCTGATATTCCAAGAAAGCAATTAGTCAAATTCCCTGTCCTTTTATCTATGTCTCATGTTGTAGGTTATTCAGTCCAGACTGCATCCAATAAAAAGAGGACTTTGTACTCTTTTGTGAGTGCAAGAGGGGTGAGGTAGCTAACATTATAATAATTAATTAAAGGATTTAGATTTTGAAAAGTTTTCTCTTTCAGAACTAAGAAAAGTGACAAATTTAATTAGCAGAGGAAGAGATTTCATATACATTTCATCTCATTTGTGCGTAAGTTTTACTAATTACTAACACTTTTCAAAAAGTGTGGGTTTTTTTTATAATGAACTACTGAAAGTGGTGCGTGGGAGATTTGTAATTAGTAAGAAAAATAAAGGTAGCTGTGGCATAGGTTGCATGACTGTCTTGTCACATGAATGCCTTCCTTCCACAGGGATGGGATTTTTCAGCATGTTAGCTTAGCCTTGTGACTCAGTCTTATGATTTCAACAGAGTGTCATGAAATAGTTCATCTAGGATGGAGTGGTCAAAGTGTGGCGTGTGAGTCACATGCAGCCCTCAGGGCTGATATTGTGGCCCCAGAGCCCTCCAGAGGTAAAAAAAAAAAAATCCTCCACAGTACCCTCTAGTAATTGCAAAGGGCATTTCTATGAATTTTAGAAGACCCCTAGACCTCCCATGATTTCCACTCACTTCCTGCTGTTAAGACAGGCCTGTCCTGGGCCTAAAATGGCCCGAAAAGGCCCAAAAACATGGAAGAAATGCCCCCATGCTCCCTAGATATCATTTTGGAGCACTTGAGGAGAACTTTTTTTTTTTTTTTGTATCAGGGGAAAGAGTTCATTGTGAAAGAGACACCCTCCAAGGTCTCCTGGAGGGTAAATATGGCTCACAAGAGAGTCAGAATGGTGTAGTGATTTGAGCATTGGGCTACGACCCTGGAGAGGAGGATTTGATTCCCCTATCAGCCATGGAAATCCACTGGGTGATCTTGGGTGTGTCAAACACCCAACCCCAGAAAAATCCATGATAGGTTCACCTTTGGGTCACTCTAAGTCAGAAACAACTTGAGGACACACAACCACAAGTCTTTCACAGTTGCCCACCTAAGAATTATTTCTGCAAGTGGATCAGGAGCAGGATATTTTTACACATTCACTTATCTGAACCTGCTTTCCATACAGAACATGAGCGCATCACGGATGAACATGCTAGCAGAAGGTTATCTTCCGCTTACCTAAATTTGTCTTAGTCTCCATATATCTTCTTTTCTATCAAAAGTACCCATTTCCAGAAGGTCACTGTCACATGATTTCACTGAACATAAAAACAAAGGATGGCATTTTATATATATTTTAGTTATGTTACCATTTTTGTTGTCAAATAACAATACATTATATTGTGATGTTTATGGTGCTATATAATGCTTATATGGCACCATAAACATTGCAATCAAAATAAGAATTTAATTATATTATAAAGAATATATAGCCATGTAATTTTTTTTATGAGTGTATTGCCTCCATCCTCATTCCCTCTCAGATTAGGCTAAAGCCACAGAAGTGTGAATGATTAATATAACACACACAAGTCAACATCTTACCAACTATACTACTATTTTCAGAATTCTACATGCAATACTTAAAAAGTGCCTGCAGAAACTTTAAATCTTGCACGCTCAAGAGAATTATGCAGACAGCACGTCTCTGTGTAAACAATGCCTGGCATTCTATTAGTGACATATGCAGGAGTAACTGCACCTTACATCTGTGTATTTTTTATCATTATTTTTGTAGTTATGGAGGATGGTATTGTCTTCTACTGTCTGCAGTGACCAAAGCCCACCATTCCTAGAGCTGACTGCTGGCCATTTCATCACTGGTGAACTGAGGAGGGGATCAGAGAAGTATGGGGCTATGTCTCCATAGACTGAGTGAGACCTCCAGAGGACCATCAGAGAATCACATTGGAAGATGTTCTCAGTCTGGATCTGGATATGGGGACATAACAAGACACTTCTCTGATTGCTTCTTCTCTCCACCAGCAATGGAATCACCGTGGGTGCAGGAGGGCTATAGCAGTGAAACACTGAGTTCTGGGGAGATGACAGGGGAGCTGTAGTGGAGTTCTGCTCCTGTTTTTTTACACTCAGCTTAACCCTGTAGGGTCCCAGATAATAAATGGAAGTGGGAACAAGATCACTCCCTTTGGCAGTGCTGTGATAGATGATGATGCTGTGATTGAGGAGCAACTGATTGTGCAGGGAGCCGAGCCAATGAGTGAGCAAGTCAACCTGCAAACATCCCCTGCACTGGAAGGTCAAAGACTGAGTTGCCCCAGCCAGCTCGTGACGGAGAGGGAACCAGTAGTGATGCAGAGGAACTGCAGCCAGCTGTGCCCAACAGCCCTCAATCACGCAGAAGGCTGAAACAGGTTGCAGAGAGGGAGGCTGCTTGGATTTAGGCTGGGGAAACAATAACAAACAGCACCTGCTCACAGGGGCTATTAAAGTCTGCCAGCGTGGCTGCTCCTTGTTTGCAGCAAATTATTAGCAAACCCTCACAACCTTTGTGTCTCCTGCTCCCTGAAACCCTCCGGACGGATCTCTGCCTCCTGAACCTTTGGACTGGACCTTGACCTGGCTTGGCTTGTGTTTTCCTGGTGTTTAGTATATTTGGACTCCCCAAGTGTTTCTGACCTCTCTCCTCCCTTGCTGGCTGTGGCCCGGCAGGGAGAAATTCCTGACACCTGCAATACATGGCATATACAGAAATTATACACCAGGACTACAGAATTTCAGACATTCCAAATAGTGGTAGAATGTAATTCCCATATGCTCCAGCCATCATAACCAACAGTGGGAGATGATGGGAGTTGTATCTAGCAATACTTGGAGAGCCACACATTCATAAACCCTGCTACACATGTACATTCTGCAGATCTAGAGTCCCTATATTTGTAATCCTGCATGCAAAGCCTCCATAAGAAAGCTCTGTCAATCAGTCTTTGGAAATCAGATCAAAGAGCTGCAATACTGTTCCCTCTCTTCCATATTTAACTGAATGCAGCTTGTAATGGGAACAGTCTTTTTGAGAATGAAAGTTTTCATTTTGCTCCAGGAAATGTTAAGTCTTTTATCACCAGTTCATCTGTCTCTATACCTCATCTCAAGCAGTGGACATTTCTGATGCATTATTAGAAAGATTATGCATATTGTGAGATAGATAAACATCACAACACTTGCTATCAGCATCCTTTGCAATTGTGCATGTGTATATGTGCTTTCAAGTGGCCTGTTCACTTATGTTGACCTCATTAATTTCACAGAGTTTTCTTAGGTGAGGAATACTCAGAGGTGGCTTTGCCAGTTTCTTCCTCTGACATACAGCCAACAGCACCTGGTATTCATTGGCAGTCTCTCATCCAAGTATTAAATAGGGCTGAATTTGATTAGCTTCCAAGATCAGACAGGATCCGGTACCTTCAGAGTATTTGCCCTCCCCCCCCTTTGCAGTTTAAAAACCCCATATGAAAATGTGTTACTACAAACCAAAGTACACAGAAGGCCCCATTTGGGCAAACAAAACAGTATGTCATTAAGAATTTCTAAGATGGCTTCTGGTCTTGTCAGATACCACAGGGAGGCTATTTGAGTTTAGATTATTCAAACATCTTTTAGACCACAACCAGAGCTCTCTATTTTTTAAAACAATCAGAGCTCTGACAAAAGCTTGCTTTGTCTCTGCACTATTTTAATTTTTCTTGCATTCCATTTTACTGTCCTGTCACCTCATATCAAGTGTACTATGCATGCCATAACACATCCTGACAGTGTGTAGCTGACACACTGCAATGATAAGCATGGAACCCTGCCAGGATTCAGGATTTTTCTTCTCCCATTGATGTTTCCTACATGGATTTTTACAAAGAGATACCACCAGTGGAATTTTCTTCCATGCTGGCTTCTCCTCCACTTTCTCACCTGTAGCCCTTTTGCTTTACTCTTCCCTCTAAGGGGGAAAAAATACCAGTTTTTTTTCTTTGACCTCTCCGATTTCTACCTTTCTCTGAACTGATGCTGAATGCAAACAGAAATGGCCACAGTCTATCCTAGCCCTTGTAGGCTACATCCTACCCTCGTACAATTTCTTTGTGTCTGGCCTGTTCCTCCTCTTTCTTTGCTCTGCCTTAGATCTGCTACCAGAATTGTTCTTCTCATTCAGTACAATGCCAGCCATCCTACTCCTTTCAAATACCAACTCCTTGGGTTCCTTTGTACAAAACAAAAGTGAATCAGAAATGAACAGGGTGGTCTTGCCTTACATGTTTCCCTTGGGTTTCAGGAAGATGGATGAAGTGGGTCCTTTGTGTAACTCTGACATTTTAGTTTAGTTTTAAAGCAAACATAGAGCTAATGAAAAAGGCAAGGTTGGCCTTCCCTGAAATAGTCAGTGTTAAATCTGCCTTCAAAAGCTTTATGGCACTACAAGGAAGTATCAGCTCTAACTCCACCCAGAGGTTACAGCTTGGTTTTGAGCTGTCTTCCCTAGGAGGATTTAGAGTACAATTGAGTTTCTGTTGGCAAGAAATCTATGAACTGCCTGCAGAGATGGCCAGCCAAAGGGACCAATTACTTCCATACCTCATGGCAATTACTGGATAGCATACAACTGCACCTTAGA
The DNA here is from genome assembly GCA_948474755.1 of Ctenosaura bakeri. Lineage (NCBI taxonomy): Eukaryota > Metazoa > Chordata > Lepidosauria > Squamata > Iguanidae > Ctenosaura > Ctenosaura bakeri. The sequence continues at coordinate 55,527 of CAOLHI010003874.1, read as the reverse complement.
CTTCAGTATCTCATTGGTCACATGGGATGGTCATCTTCAGAACTGAACAGAGAAAAGAGAATTATTTAAATACAGTGGCATCTGGTGTCTAATTAAAGCTGTGGTGGGGAAAAATACCAAAGTTTGGATGCAAACAAGTAGTCCCACAAACCCAAGAGAGCTTTGGACTTGCATTTCTCAGATAGTATCCCCATGGGCACACACAGACACACATGGAAAATATTTTCAGAAGTGCATGAATTCCAAAAGCAATTTATGATAGTGCACATCAGATCTGATGTTCAAATTGAAAAGGCCAACATGTCAACGGCATTAGATATGTTCATAACTTGGGGAAAACAAAATTCAGACTACAGCTCCCCGAATCCTCAATTAAGATAGCAAGAGGCTTTGCTGACTGGAGGGGATGAAGGGATAGCATTCTGGGAGCTGCAGTCTGACAAAAGAAACATTTTCAAGCTGTGTATATCCATAAAGTAGCTTATAGGATTAGGGCAGGTCATGTATCCAGTTTCACAGAGAACAGTCTTCTATTTGAATGATTAATAAATGATAGTCATCTATTTGAAGGTACCCCTCATCTGAAAGTCAACTCAGTCCAAGTGGAAAGACAACCATAAAAAAAGAGTGCAAGGACTTTGATCTTGTCTATTATCAACAGTTAGTGTCAGGCAGCACAGCAGATAGAGCAGGTGCACCTGGTTACAGCCTTCTTCGCTTTAGGTAAAAGTGACAGACAAAGTGAGCTTTCGGATCCACCAGTACCCTTCTTCATGGTCCACTAGAATCCTTCTTCAGGCACAAAATGACCACTTTGGTGATGAAGCAAAAATCCAGAACACAAGCCAGATGCATTGGCTATTGTGTCTAGACAAACTGGGTTACAAGATGGAGACCATAGATTCGTTGAAGTGAGTAAGGTATCTGTTGAAATTTGGTACTGTACAGAAAATCCCATGATAGGGTTGCCTTAGGATTGCCATAAGTCGAAAACAACTTGAAGGTACACAACAACAGCAGCAAACAGGGTGAAAAATTAATTGATGTCAAAATGGCAGTGAATGTATGTTTATATATTTCAATTTGCATATGCAAATATTAGGCAAATCTCTGTCTTCTTGTTTCGCGACACCTTTCCTCTGATTATAAGTGGCTATCCTATTTTAGATCTTCATCTAAAGACTCCATCCCAATGCAATGTACCTGAAAAAGTGATACGTCTATAAACACTGGTTGTACCTAGGAATGGATATTTGCCTTCCTTCTTTCAGGATGAGAGTAAGTCAAAACAGCAGCTGCTTTTCCTTGATTCATATCACATTTACAGGTATCTGCTGCAGCACCAATGAAGCAGCTGTGGTGTAGACACACTTTCCAGACAATTATCTATTCTATAAAATGGCACATAAAGCCGCATGAACAACATTTTTGCACAAAGCCAAATTGTGGTGTGAGAGTTCACAGAATACATTCAAGCCAAACTGTGTAATCACCCTTCAGAGATAAGTATAAGTGTCTTTGAAGAGAATAATGCTGGTTACAGTATGCTGATAAGGGCATTAATGTACTTGGAGAACAGTTCTTATAGCCTCGCATTTAAAAGGTTCCCTTGTTCAAACACTATCTTTTCCTCCAAAGTATCTCAAATAGCATTTCTCATATAACTAGAATATTTTTCCTGCCTTGCTCTTACAATTCTGCTGTTGATATTAATTAGACATTTATATAATTCAGAGGCATGATCATGCAAATTAGTTTATAATGTGAAATGGATGAGAAAACAATCCATTTCAGTGGATTGCTTCCCCATGCAATAGTGAGGAAGTACGTGTTAGAAAATGAAGGGAAGCACCTAATATTGCCCATTTCACAGAACTTTTTGTAACTCACACCCAATAGTCATTTCTGAAAATATAAATTTATGATTCTGTTACCCTGTTTTCTGGGGTCCCGTGAGGGACACCTCAATGTGCTCAAAATAATGGGGAATGGGAATTAGCAAGAGCACAAGCTATAGCAATACAAGAGGCAGGGCAACCTAGTGAGATCTTGAACCCAGTGTCTATGGGGTCAGGCCGAGTCAATAATCAAGCAGAAGTAAATAATAATTGTTTTCTTTATTGTGAAATACAGTCAAAATGTATGTATGCAACCACTCACACAGACCTAGGGAAAGAAAGGTAGGAGTTTGATAGGGGATTTTAAGAGGGATTTTTCAGGGGAAATACTACACTTGATCATGAAGCCCCGGTAGTCAGAAGAGAAGTCAGTTGGAGCAGAGATTCTCAGCACGTGGAAGCTGAGGGGAAGGCTCGGAAAATGGAGCGGCAGCAAGGTGGGATGGAAGCCAGGAGTGATCCAAAGAAGCACTCAAAATCAGAGGGTCTTATAGGGGAAAATGTGCCTGTAGGCTAGTCCGTTCCTGGGAAAACAGTGGGTTTCGGGCTGAAGACAAAGCCTCCGAAAGGTCAGTATTCAGCATGATTGAATTATGACAGAGTTGTCAATAGCGCAGACAGTATGCAAACGAGGAGTTGGATATTCGGCTCATCAAGCTGCCTGCTCGGGGCAGGGAGTCTTTTGTACGCTGCGTGCATACATAATGTGGTTTTAAAGTGTACTTGCCTGGAGGTCTCCTGAAGCTGTGTTCCGGCAATTACTGGCCTGCCTGGATTTATTTTGTATTGTTCAGATATTTTCGGCCATGCCCGTGTGCATGCTTGTCCGGGAGCCTTGCGAGCACATGGAGAGGAACGGTTTGGGATGACCAATTTCTTGATATCAAATGACATCTAATAGACCACAGGCCCAGACTGGAAACTACAGTAACAATTCTGAAAGGTGATCTCCATACAACAAGTGGGTTGGAGCACCTTCAGCAGCTAAGCCTGATACCCCACCTATGACCATACCTTCTTGGGAAGAAGTAGCCTGCCTTCAGTGATCCTGGTAATGTCCCATATGAACCACTGAGGTGCCAGTGAAAGGAATCAGAAATTTCTGTTGGTTCGTACAAAATATGGGCACAAGATTATTAACCACGTTTGAAATTGCAAACATGTCTATACTCTATTATCTTCAATGGCTCCCAAATGGTTTTGGGGTGCAAAAGTACTGCTTTTAATTTTTTTTAATTTATTTATCATTTTTGTATATTATTTTAATACAAAACAAATATTTAAAAACAGTTTCTCCATCATATTTTTATCTACATACATGAAAGTTTACTGTATTTTCTTATTCTCCTACACTTAGGCCTTTTCCTCATGGGGCGAGGGAATCACCCCATGCTGGTACTCACCGGACCTGTGTGCTCCACCCACGGGTCCAGGCTGGTCCGGAGCAGTCCACGGCTGCCGCTCTGCACTGCTCCGGGGACAAAAATGCCAGCTTCCAGTTGGTGGAGGCTCTCCACCAACCGGTGAAGCTCACCAGCCTCAAGCCCACGCCCAGCAGATCTGCAGGCTCACACTGGTGCAAGCCTGCAAGTCTGCACCGGAGCGCAGAAACGAAGCGGCGCGCTCCATGCTTTTGAAATATCTGTTTTAAGTGGTCTTTCAAAAGCACGCTGAACGACCACTTTGGGTCGTTCCAGAGCGGTCTGAGGTCCAGAACTACACAAAGTAGTCCAGACCCAGTCTGCTCCCAGGTGCAGTCATCCTCCCTGGAGGATGCTCTGCAACGTTTTAAAAGCCCCGTGCGGAAAAGGCCTCAGAATCTTAGTATTAACATAAATTTTACCAGTTGTTTATGTACTACAACATTTCTCTTTTAATAACCTTCAATCCAGGTCCTTATGTATTGGATATTCTTTCTATTAAGTAACCTTAACACTTTAGTACATATTTTCTTAAAACCCTTTGGAATATAATAATGTATTTTTACCCAACTACTCATTCTCAAATGCTCTTTGTATGTTAATTATATTTTGTGTTGGAGGTAACAATCTTCATAGACTGGAACTTCATAGGAATATAAGAAGCTGTCTTATACTGAGTCAAGTTATTTATCCATCTAGTCAGGTATCATCAGCGCTCACTGGCAGAAGCTATATACAGTTTCAGGCAGGATTCTTTCCTATTCCTACCTGGATAGCCTTCTTTCTTTCTTTCTTTCTTTCTTTCTTTCTTTCTTTCTTTCTTTCTTTCTTTCTTTCTTTCTGTTATGGTCTCCCCTCAAGCACTAACCATCAATGACCGTGCTTAGCCTCTGAAATCAGATTATATTTATTGTGTTCAGGGTAGCATGGTTATCCTACAGCCATACAATCACTTTTGTGCTTGCAACATCTACCTACATGGACCCTAGAATCTTCATCTGAGTCTCTTTAAAAAAAAAAAATGCTCTTGCCAAGTGAGGTTCAGTGGCTGTCTAAAAGTGAAAGTTCTCAAGGTGTGAAGTGCCCTCCTGAGAGAGATCAGTAGACTACTTGCATTCTGGCTTGTCTGTTTGCTTGATACTTCTGGAATCAGGCAATTTTATTTTATTTTTGCAAATCTCAATCCTTTTAAACTCTGATGTAGCTTATAACACTGCTTTAGTTTTGTTGTTTGTTTTCTATCAACTTGATCTGCCTTTAATGTTATAGCATTTGTTGTTTTTAATGATTTTTTTTTTTCTGATTATGGCCAGAATTGTTTTGTAGTCATTACAGAACTCACTGGACTTTCTTGGAGGTTGTGTAAGGTCAGTATCTTATTTCAGGATTGTGCAAGCCCTTTTTACACAGGTATAAATTACTACACCCACAGTTTCACAATCAGGGAAATTTCATAAGGGTAGCCCTTAGTGCAGGGTGGGACATTGGGTCAACTGTTTTACAATGGAAGAATACAATGCCTATTGTGCAGAGGTGCAATCTAGTAATTCCAGCATAGCAGAATTGGCATAATTTTACTCTACCCAACTAGCAAACAGGATCATGACTTGGTTGCCATTTTACTGTCACAATTTAATCTGTTATTTTGATTCTGGGCACCATCCAAAGAACTTCTAGTTAGATAATATTATAAATAATGAAAAGGCGGGGGGGGGAATCTGCAGTCTGAACCTGACAAATCCTTTCACATAATAAGCTACATTATCTGAAAGCTTTTGCTGCTGTGCAGCCATTACCTACTTTCCTGCTAGGAAATAGGGTTATGTGAACTTTACCACCAGGGAATAAGATACAGGAGTATACATAAATCAATATTCATCTGAAATCGTTTACATATACACAAGCTCATAGACAAGCACACTACAGAAAATCTTCTGTAACTCACTAAAACATACTTTCTGAAGTACCTGAGACACATTATTAAACTCAGTACAACTCCCATAAGATATGTCTTTCTCTCTCTTTTAGTATCATGTCAGCATTAGGGCTGCTGTGGGCAATTGGAAGGGTGATTCACTGAGGATTTGTTGATACCAAACAGATGTATTTTTCTTTACCTGTTTTCCATTGACAGAACTGCACAAAGCTGATAGAAACAGTGCTTCATTCCACATCCAATGATTAGTGCTGTAATTTCCTTGATTATTGTGTAAACTTTATTACTCCAGAGAGACAATACAGAAGATCTTGTTCAGTGGGAAAATTACTCTCGATGCATCCCTTCCGTCTTTTCATTCAGCATACAGGCATAAATAGGCATTGTTTTTGCCCTCAAAGAAGCATTTTCAAGACATTGCTCTCACTCTGTCTCCCCACCCTCCTACTTGCCTGGCCAGCAGGCAAGAGGATCCAGGCCTTGAGATCTCAGAACTCTAGTTACAAAGCTTTTTCATTATTTGTATCACTTCAGGCTGCAGCAGAGGAACCATGAGCCCGAGTGCACACCATTGGAGAAAAAGACCATTATAAAGAAAAACAGCATGACAAAAAAGACTAGTTTGATCTTTTATCCCTGACATTCAACTTTTATATGTGCAAAAGGGGTAAGGATTCAGTTCCAAGCTGTACAAATGCTAAGAAAACTATGAGTTAGAGTGGAGATTAGCAGAGTGAGATCCTGGGGTCATACGGGTCTTGTTTTGGGGTTCTTGAGTCCTCTAGATTCACTGGACTAAAAGGGGGAAATTGTCTCTCCTGGAAGCTACCAGAAACAGCAGCTCATTATTTAAATAGACTGTAACCCATACATGCAAGCATGCATGCACACACACACACATACACACAGAGTTTAATATAGGCTTCCAGCCACTTCCAGTTTTGTTTTGCTTTTTGGCAGGGCCACATGGTTTCCAGTATGTCCTACACAGAGGTGCCACACTAGTCAGTTGGTTGTATTCTAGATCCTGGATTCTAGACATGCCATTTACTGCCTGTTTACACCATCGTCTGGCCTGGATCCCTAGCTTTCATTTTTGAAAAAAATGTAAGACTCTACCTTTGTAAGAGCCCAGATATGAGTAAAAATGTGTAAGCATTCTTCTGTCAGATTATTCTGCAAGAAAACAGGCAATCTCTGCCTTTCAGGTGCAAGGGAAGGGCAAGTGAATGGTGGAGTTCAAGAAGCAAAGGAGAGGCACTTTGTGAAGGCATAAAGTGAGGTGAAGTGAGGTGAGAGAAGAGTCAGAGGAAAAGGACAGGAAGTTGTGAGGGAGTACACCACAGTGCAGGAAGCAAGGAAGGGACTCATAGTGGGTACTCAAGGTGAACCAGAGGAGGGAAAAGAGAAAAGGAAGAACGAGCAGTTCAAGGATCAAGGTCAGGATGCATTGTGATGGCACACAGTGAGATGAGAGAGGGAGAGGAAAGAAGGGAGGGTGAGTGGAGGAGGGGAAAAGAGGAGAGGGGAGTGAAAGGTGCAACTGCAGAGTGTAAGGAAAAAGAGAGAGCCATGAGGAGAGGGAAGATACTAAGGAGAAATATGTGGTCTCACAAAGTGAGGGAAAGGGGTAGGAGATATAGCAGGAGCACGCAGAGAACAAGAGAGCAGCAAGGCAGATCCATGTGGTAAGTCCAAGAATGGGGAAGAATAAGGGTGGGACAAGCTAGGAGTGCCATGAAGGAGGCAAGGCAGCAGAAGCAGAGGTCCTCTATCAGAGGGGGGAGCAATTCATTTTTCAAGTGTTCCACTGCCTGAGGTGGCCACTTCATGTTCCTATTCTGAGAAAAGGAGGATCTGGGAAAAGGCAAGAGGAGAAGGTAGACAGAAGCTTATTAACACGTGAATCTTCAGGCCAGGATTCAGGATCAGACTTACAGATGCGTAACTTGGAGTTATGCATCCATAGCAGATCCATAGTCATAGTCCTTATATAGTCACAATTACGGCAATAGCCCATAACAGCTGCTCCAAACCTACTTTACTGGGCATCAGACATGCCAAGAGCAACAATCAGAAGCAGGACTCCTGTCATCAGTGGCATATCTAGGCCCAACAGCGCCTCAGGCAAGCATGGAAGTTGAGTCTCTAGGTGCTGCCATGGCCCCTCCCCCTGCACTGGGCCCAGAAGGATCTCAGCGGTGTCAGGGGGTAGCAGTGGATGGGGGCAGGGGGAAGGGGGGATCAGTGAGTGGGAGGGCTGCTGCTGCCCCCCTACATGGGGCCCAGAAGGATCCTGGGGGGTAGGGGGTGGCAGGCAGGGGGCAGCAGTGGGAGGGAGAGCTGCTGCTGCTGCCGCCACCACCACCACCCTTACCGGGCCCAGACCCCAGCAAGGGCAGGGGATGGCAAGAGCAAGCAGGGGGCATCAGCAAGCAGGAGGGCTGCTGCTGCTATCGCCACGATCTCCACCACACCGGGCCAGGAAGGACCCTGGCAGGGGCAGGGGAACAAGGGCAGGCCAGGCCCAGGTGGGAGGGTGGGGGGGTTCAGCTTTTTTATGCCCCCAGCATAGGTGCCCAAGGCAAGTGCCCCAGTTGCCCCACCCTAGATACTCCTGTGCCTGTCATACTTTCTTGTTGCAGCCTCACTGCCAATAAGAAGGGGTTCAATTTTATCTGCTCATGCCACAATCACGAGCAGAACAGACTCTCTGCTCTCCACACAGCTGATGTCCAGTAGGTTTGGAGAGGTCAGTCCAGGAGAGGCTACTTAACTTAAAGCAATAATGGCAGAAGACTTGAAACATATCCAAACAAACACAAGCTAGAGCTCATTGGTAAGCTTATGCCTGAAGTACCTTTCTTCCTTACCATCACTGCATCTGCACAGTATCACCTAGCAGAGATGTCTTAAGTTCTCAGGACTTTTTATACTCTGCTGTACAAAAGCAGCATGTAAGTTAGTCAGTAGCCCACCATGAAGAATTTGCATGGCACTTTATTATTAAGATCATGGGAAGCCACTCTGACTTTATATCCAATGCATGTAAACTTTGTTCCTACTTATGCTGTGTTACTGTATATGCTTCAGTTTGTGCAGCCTGAAGATGTGGGTGCAGTCCTTGGAGACGAGACAGACACCACCTGCAATTGGATCCATGCCCTTCCTTGCTTTTAAAAGCAATCAGAGACAGACTGGTTAACTGGATAAATGGAGAAGTGAATGCTTCACTATAGCAAGGCATGTTTCCATCTTGCCTAAAAAAGGCAGTGATAAGGTCATTAAAATTCCTTGAACCCCACCAAAATCTATGCTGAGAACTAGACAGACAGAATGTGCCTCTGTTGGTTCTGCTGGTAATCTCAGCAGCATTCAGTACCATAGACCATCGTATCCTTCAGGACCACTTCTCTGGGATGGGACTAGGTGGCACTGTTCCATAGTGGCTCTAGTCCTTCTCAGAGGTGCAGACTCCAAAGGTGACACTGGGGTATGTACAAGCAAACATTTGATCTTAGTTCTCGCTCTTCCATGTTCAGCACACAAAACAATATACTGGTTCTCTGAGATAAGTTATAACAGTAAAAGAATAAAATAAAGGTTGAAGCATAGGGAAGAAAACAATTATTCAATAATTAATATTTTAAATGTGCATAATTTGAATAAACACTGAAGTAGCTTGCATAATTAGAATATCTTGAGTTATGTGCAAAATGAATGCCCAGAGAAATATGGGAAATAGTTCCAAGGACAGAAAGTTTACCCATCTCACCTGCCAGACTAAAATAATCTTTGGCCCTGGTATAGATTTAGATATAACTACAAACATGAATTTTCTTTGTTCATGTCAAAATAAAACATAATTGAAACTGGACCTACTATAGAAAATCTTACTAAAACAGAGAACAGAATTTTGGAACTAAGATATAGTTCAGCAAAATGTAAGTCACTGAAAAATAAACACTCTCAAAGGAAGTCTGATTTCTGGTTTGGAAAGTTATTTAATATTTTTCAGTAGGACAGATGAAATATGCAGAGATTACCTGTTTTTCTGTTTGAGGAGAAAAGATATGAGAAAATGGAAGGCTGCTCAAAACACGGAGGAAGAAACCAGTAATAAAGTAAAATGGCAATATTTATTGGAAAAACAAGCTCTGTGCTTAAAATATTTAATAAAAGACTGAAGCATGGAAATATGCTTTAATATGTTCTATACTAAGGACATTATCAGGAGACCAGCTTTGTTTTATGAACTGCTAATAAAATGTAGCTTGAAAAATTCACAAACTATACCCAATTGGTAAAGTGACTCAAAGGTCCTGCCATTTATTTTGTAACAAAATCTCTAAAAAAACATTCTAAGCTTTGTATTAATTCTATATCTGATTCTAATGTATCTACAGTACAGATAACAACAATAGTTTATTTGCAAATAAATACAAAGGAGCATAAAACAAAATTATGTTTTAATGTACTTCCTATGTATGGCATAACTATATTTTCTTCCTTGATTTGTACAAGTTGGCAGGCATCATATTCAGTATATACAATGTTGTCAACTGGACTTACACAGTTTTGCCTCCACATTCATGGGTTTCACTTTTGCTAATTCGATTATTCGCAGGGTGCTTGTTTGCCCCCCATTCTCCCCCTCCCACTCCACTTGCTCATTCCATTCTCCCTGTCCCCGGTGAAGGCATGCCCTACACCAGCAGGTCTGGGGGGGGCAATCACCAGTTCCCCGTGCTGCTCCCACTACCCCCGACACCATATCAGGTGCAGGCACACCCACGCAGGCAGCAGGAAGGTCCAGGGAAGGCAATCACTAATTCCTGGCACTCCTTCCACTGTCTCCGCAGGTGCAGGCATGCCTGCATGGGCAGCAAGAAGGTCCGGGGAGGGTGATCACCAGTTCCCCATGCTCCCCCTGCCTCCCCCACCACTGCGGGTGTGGGCAACAGGAAGGTCCGGGAAGGGTGATCACCAATTCACCACACTCCTCTTGCCGCCGCTATGGGTGCAGGCATGCCCGCATGGGTGGCAGGAAAGTCCAGGGAGGGAGATTGCCAGTTCCCTGCACTCCTCCCACCACTGCCAAGAGTGCGCCCCCACAGGTGGCAGGAAGGTTCAGGGAGGGCAATCACCAATTCTCCGCACTCCTCTCACTGCTCCCGCTGCGGGTGCGGGTGCACCTCACGCCAGCAGCAAGAAGGTCCAAGGAAGGCAATTGCCAATTCCCTAAGTTCCTCCTGCCGCTGCAGCCAGTGCGGGAGTGCCTTGCACGGGTGGCAGGAAGGTGCAGGGAAGGCAATTGCTTGTTCCCTGCTTCCCTGTCCCCCACCTGGGTGGGTGCACCTGCCAGGCAGAAGCCTGTAGGGAGGGCGCCCTATTTGTGATCATCTGACATATATGAGGGATCTGTGTTCCTATTCCTCGCGAATGTAGAGGGCCTACTGTAATATCATAATTTTGAGGTTTTACATTTATATTTATTGCACCATCAAAATGACCAAAAGTGCCCCCTAAAACCTTCTTACCTGTTGTAAAACACTTCGCTATCAAAAGAAGACTGGAGGTGTCAACACACACTGCCCCACTGTACAGCATCTTGGAAATCTTTCTGTTGGTGGGGGGAACTGCACTATTGAATAAAATACATAAATAAGTTCTTATCCACCTCTCCCCATGGCTTGAGGTGGGGTACATCATAAATTAAAATACTGCTAAAAACACACAAAACCATTTAAAATAAACTAATTTAAAATTCATAGTTAGTCAGACTTCCAGGAATCAGGGCTAAAAGTCCTTCAGCCAGAGAGAGTTTCTTAGTCAATCAAGGGAAGTTGAATTAGAGAGGGTGTTTCTTCAAAGAAAGTCTAGAGAGAGAGGCAGAAGGAAAATCAACCCGCTTTTGAATCTAGTCAAATAAAGTGACCTAGATTTGGGAACAGAGCTCTCAGCAAAAAGGGGAGCCGGAGGCCTGTGTGTGTGTGTGTGGTGGGGAGAGAGAGAAAGAGAGACCTATACCTTTATGCTGTTGTAAAGATATAAGGAACTGTTTAAATGCATTCTGAAGATCTGTTTGAGTTGGGACATACATACATACAAAACCAATACTCTATTTTGTTTGTTGTCTTAATAAGATTATAGTATATTTTAATAAATCTTAACTCAACTGAATGATTCTCAATAGTTATAACCAAACAGAAGCACGCTATCATAAATCATTAAAGGGGTTCTAAATAACATTTGAAAGGCTATGTCCTCTTTACTCAAAGGTGGTGTTTTTAGGGAAGGCCATTGCTGTGTATAAAGTGGCAAGCTGCTTTAACAGACTGGGCAGGAAGAAACTGCCATTCCAGTCTGTGAGGAGAAAAAATAGGCCTTGCCTCCACAGGAAGCCTTAAGATTTATTCAACAGTAGGTAGTTGATACTTAAGAATATACAGACATCATACCAAGCGAGTTACACCTCCATTCAGCTGCTGGGCGCCCCAAAGAGACAGCAACAGAGAAGGCTCCTCTGTAGCCACTAAGGGACAGGGTTTTTATAGATTTTTAATTGTCCACCTTATGATGACTTCACAATTGCTTACACATGGGATGGACCACGTGACTGAGGCCATAGCTGCCAACAATCAACCTAACACCCCTCCAAGGTAATTAATTAATCTGCTATCTCTTTATAAATATTTAGTCTGTTCCAGTTGATGTTCCAGCTGCACATTATGTTTGGTACCAGTTGTGTGTTATCTCATGTAGATATTTAAGCTGGCAAGTAGACAAGGTACATGATTCAGCAAAATAAAGTTCACTGTTGCTCAGGAAGCAAGGAAGGCCTTATTGGTAGCATGGAGGAGCAACTATGAGAGGTCACTATGCCTCCACAATATACAATGTGTCTTCCAGTGAGTTATCCATACAGATACTTAGCAGAGCTCTTGGGGAGAGAACATCAATCGGTGCTGGAAGTTTGGAAATAATTTCCAGTTATTGTATATCATCTGCTCCCTGGTTCTCATACACCCTTACTTTCACTGTGACTTTGCCTACAGTCAGGGAGATTTTGTCTCATATCTTAGCCTGGTATGAACCTCTGTATCCAGAAAGTGCCATGGTCTTAGACGTTGAGTTTCTACTCATGCCTGGGTCAGAATGGAAGATATTTGAGGCTGCTCCAGTGTTAAGCAGGAGCTTAGTGGGGGGTTTCATCCATGAGGTCCTGACACCTGCTTCTAGCATTGGCCTTCTTCAGACAAGCCACATCTCCCTTAGGAAGCACAATGGACTGAGAGTGTTCCTACCATGAACAACTTAGGCTGTTCCTCAGGGAGCTACCCTGCAGCAAACTATAACTGGGCAAGGAGTTTCCCCTGCCCCTCTGACTTTTCCCAGTCAAAAGGTACAATAACCTGAAATGTCAGCTTGCAACCTGCACTAAGTGAAGTTACATCATTCTGCTTCTTACATCTTTCATAACTGTGACAAGGGAGTACTTGTCCCTAAGGTGTGGCATGTATGCTCCATATACCAAGCCCCTAATTCTCAGATCCCACACCATGATAGATCTAGAGGTAGGGAGAGATTCCTGGGGTAGTCATGTACAAATCCCTTGCGTTCTACCATGGCTCACAGATGACTTTCACCAAGCTCATGGCTATATAGGAGTGGCTGCTGGTACAGACCAAGAAGGAAAAGGGAGCAGATTCCAACCCCACAGCAGCCCTTATGGTTCCAATTGCACAAATTTGCAATCATACACACACAAAATCCTACTGGAGTCTCTATAGGGTTCTCTATATCTTCCCTTCCTGAACTGTGTGCGTCCACTCATAAGTCAAAGAGCAGGTGCTTCCCACATTTCTCCACCAATTTTTTTACCCTAAAGATGGGGGATTTTGGGGTCGACCTGTAATGCCAGTGTCTCCTTAGAAATAGGAGGAATTATAGCTCAAAGGAGGCCTGTGAGAGGAGGGTAATGGCAGGATCTTTTCACCTATGTGAGTGGTGAAACACCTACACCTTTAAGTGTAGAGAGAACTCCAGTTAAAATAGGTGTTTTATTGGGAATTAACAAGTGTACAGGAAATCAGGCACTCTCAACAACCTACAAGGCTATCAGAAAGTGAGGCAAGAAAGGTTAGATAGAGAGAAATTGGGTGGAAAGGGTGATAGTTACCAACCCTAAAGCAGAAGATTGAAGTGGAGTGGCTATCTGACTCAACAAGTCTGAGGGTTGCAAGAATGAACAGAGGTCTGGGCACCATGTATTACATCCAAGTACTACAGTTTACTGGGGATGGAGCTGGGTTTCATGTTTAGGGAGGAAATTTAGAATTCTCAGACAGAGAGCTCTTTGGTCTCAGTAAACTACAAACCCTAGAATACCACAGGATGTTGAAAGTGGAATAATAGCACTCTAACTGTGTTGTGTGGGAAATGGCCTTAATTTCACGCAGATGAACAGAATGCTTCTTGCCCATTCTCTCGCTGGCCTTTGCCCTCACATCACCCCTGAAGCAGCTCCCCCAAAGGGGAACCCCCTTTGCTGTTGCCCCACAGGTTGCAGGCTCACAACCCAGGCAACCACTTATATACCTGTCAAGGTAGGGGAACAGATAGAGGCCATACTGGTTACTCCAGTACTTGGAGGCTTGGGCTTGATCTTGCAAGGGAGTAACTGTTCCTCTATTAGCTGGCAGGCAGCAGCTCTCCTAGAGGAATGATAGCACTGATAGAAATGCTGCCTCCTCCTTGTATGCTGGTACTGTTGAAAAAGTAGACTTTGGGCGTAGCATCAGGAGATGTTATTATGATGATGGAGTTCTGTTATGATGTGTGACTTTGGTCATTATTCATTCTGAACACCTGTTAAGTGGATTAAAGTCAACTCTGACCTACAGCAATTCTATCATAGGGTTTTCTTACCAACATGCATTCAAAGGAGGTTTGTCTATGTCTTCCTCAAAGTCTTCACTGGTGTGACTTGCCCAAGGTCAAGGAGGGAGTTGGCTTGTTTTCCACTGCTCCAGAGACTAGGACAAGGAGCAATGGATTCGAGCTACAGGAAAGGAGATTCCACTTGAACTTCAGGAAGAACTTCCTGACAGTCAGGGCTGTCCAGCCGTGGAATGTGCTGCCTCGGAGTGTGTTGGAGTCTCCTTCTTTGGAGGTTTTTATGCAGAGACTGGATGGCCATCTGTTGGGAGTGCTTTTATGTGTGTTCCTGCATGGCAGGGGATTGGACTGGATGGCCCCTGTGGTCTCTTCCAACTTTAGGATTCTATGATTCTAGGTCACCCAGTGGGTTTCCATGAATGAGTGTAGCATTTGAACTCTAATCTCCAGAGTTCAAACCCAACATTCAAACCACTACACTGCACTGGCTCTTATTCTGAACAAGATTTTCAACATATATTATTCTAAACACTAGGCACAGGTTCTATAAGCAATTATTTTGCACATTTATTCAGTTTCCCACCCTCTAACTTGAGGGATTACTGCATTATTAAAGAAAAATATGGTTAATACTCCATTACAAAGTCATAGAGATTTGTCAGATTGTTCTGATGTGGTAAAAAGAGCAGTGTAGGAAATAAAAATCACTAGGAAAACTGTGATGTATCACTCATACCAGTTTTTTTTTCTGACAATCTTGTAATCTTATTTCCATGACTTTCTGGAGGGGCCTTCTGAACAGCAAGGCAGAGGGAATAGACGAGTCAATTCAGTATCCAAACAATTCATATCACTGCATATTATCAAATAACGTGTATCACCACAGCTCTGAAATATACCCACCTCCAGTTTTAGTCTTCCCTGTCAATGCTTATCAAAGTGATTTGCACATGGCTCTCAGACCATTTCAGTGAATGAATTCCAGGTTTACCTAAGTCAACAGAGCCTCTGACAACAAAGTTCTTTTTCACAAAGGCTTTTTATGCCCACTCCTTTTTATGCCCTTTCCTCATCATCCTCTGCTTAGCTGGAAGTTTTTAGCAGCATTGGCACTGGGAGAAAGGTGGAGAAGGGCTGGAGGAACACTGACTTTTTGGTTAGGTTGCAACAGCCTGTCTTCAGTAGGCAATGTAATAAATATTGAGCTAGAAAAGATGAAGATTCTAACTAGCCAATCCTAATATAGCCATGTGTGTCTATCTGCAAGAGGCAAAGTAAACAGCAGTTACCTCCAGCAAGTATGGATAGTAAAACAGAAAGAAAAGGGGAGACCAGATAAACATGTGAAACCAGCAACCCCCAAGATGTCCTTCTGACATCAATATATAAAAAAATAGATTCAGATCCCTTACTGAGCATGCATGAACAGTAAAAGAGAGAGAAAATGGAGAGCAGATAAGCATACCTAACAACTACCCCCAACATGTTAGGGGGGAAATGGATCTATAAATAATTCTACAAACGTGGAATTCATGAAATAGTGAAGGCTGGTGAAAGAAAAAGTCATCCCTGAATTCACTTTAGAAAAAAGCCTTTAAGTGGTCCCTAGAAAGTTCAATATGTTGCTGGTTAATACTGCAAGGCTTATCTGACCTACTTGGTTCATTTCATTTGTGAATGTTGTTGCTCTTGTGTGCCTAGTCCTCCAGGGTGGTAGTCCAATGTTCAAATCACTAAATCACTCTGGCTATCTGAGTATTGTTAATTTGGAATAAAAAGAAATGCTGAAACTGCTCTCTTTTTTGGTGGTTTAGGAACATACCTCAATTTTTTCCATATTATTTCTGCTTCTGCCACAAATATTCTGCTAAAGAAGTAATGCCCAGGAACATATCTACTTTGTTATCTGAGATATACCTGTACTGTATAGAAGAAATATGTGTTGTTCATCCGAGAGTGCTGAATTTGTCCTTGTGAGAGTCATTTAAATGCCTAGCCATGGGACTCACAGGGTGACTTTGGGTCAGTGGCTGGATAGCAGTACATGCGAAAGGGATCTAGGAGTCTTGGTAGATCACAAGCTGAACATGAGTCAGCAGTGTGATGAAGCAGCCAAGAAAGCCAACGCGATCCTTGGTTGCATCAATAGAAGTATGGTGTCTAGATCGAGGGAGGTAATGGTACTACTGTATTCTGCATTGTTTAGGCCTCATTTGGAATATTGTGTCCAGTTCTGGGCACCTCGAGTCAAGAAGGATGTCGACAAGCTGGAACACGTCCAGAGGAGGGCAACCAAAATGGTGAAGGGTCTGGAAGCCATGCCCTATGAGGAACAGCTTAGGGAGCTGGGTATGTTTAGTATGCAGAAGGGAAGGTTAAGAGGGGACATGATAGCCATGTTTAAATATTTGTAGGAATGGCATGTTGAGGAGGGAGCGGGCTTGTTTTCTGCCACTCCAGAGACTAGGACAAGGAGCAATGGATTCAAGCTGCAGGAAAGGAGATTCCACCTGACCTCAGGAAGAATTTCCTGACAGTCAGAGCTGTCTAGCAGTGGAATATGCTGCCTTGGAGTGTGGTGGAGTCTCCTTCTTTGGAGGTTTTTAAGCAGAGGCTGGATGGCCATCTGTTGGGAATGCTTTGATGGGTGTTCCTGCATAGCAGGGAGTTGGACTCGATGACCCCTGGGGTCTCTTCCAACTCCATGATTCTGTGATTCTATGATTCAGTCATATTCTCTCAGCCTGATTCTACCTCATAAGGTTTTTCTGAAAATCGCATGAGGCAGAAGAAAACTATGTATGTCACCTTGAATTCCATGAAGGCAAAGCAGAATATAAATATAATCCATTCATTCATAAACAGACATTTTGTATTTTATGATTCCAGCTATGACAACCCATCTGCCAAATTGTTCAAGAATACTAATTGTCTTACTTGTTTGAAAATAATTGACCATTTGGAATTTGGTCACAAGATTCCTGGAGGATTGCTTGGTCCAAAATAGTTTTAAGCAGAATTGCCGTTCAATGTTCAGCTTGGTTTTACCTGTCAGTTGAAAAACAGCAGTTTAATCAATTCAGGATGGAGGACTGAGAAGTTAAGCTCTCCAAACATTTGAAAATTTCTTTAAAATGATTTAAAGAAATCAGTTCTTGAGGCTGAGAGTATGAATAAAAGGCTTGGCAAGAGTTCTCTTATTTTTATTCTATGCTTTTTGAAGGCTAGCTATTGCCCTGAACAAACAACAACAAAGATGTCAATTCTGTTTAAAAATCTTCAGAAAAATACTTTTTTGGGTGAAGGCAATTATATCCTGTTAAAACACTTGGAAAACAAATCTTCTGAAGGATCAAATATAGCTCTTAAGGCTTTCTTGACACAGACCTGGATTTCCATTCTAAACATCTTCCTGAAAAGCTCAATTGCAAATGGTCATTTGTTGCATTATTAGTGTTTTAAAATTCTGTGAATGTTTACCTGAATACAGTGGGACTTGCATGCAGAAGGTTATGACACTTTTCTCTTTTCTCTTCCACTTATCAGTGCTTAACGTGATATTGTAGGAAGCTTCTGTTATGACTGAGTTTACAGAATATACTACTTAAGTGGGATGAAGAAAAGATTAACATGGGGTGGGTGTGGGTGAAGGAGAAAATATTATTTCTGTAAACTGTTGTGAACAAGTTTGTAGGAAATGAGAAATCCCATCAAACTGTTGTAGATGATACTACACAACATTGCACCACTTTTTGCCACAGGGAGAGTTCCAGCACTCAACATCCTGGGGCAGCAGTTGAGACTCCAGCATTCCAGTTAAGGGACACCAATTATGCTTGCCTTGGGGTCCTGGTCTATGTCAGGTGGTAAAGCCTGTGAAGCCACTATTTAACTAGGATCTCCTTGCAGTGCTCTGGAGCAACATTGCATTGGGGGGTATTATGGGAGTCAAAATGATAACTAGTTCTTCTGGTTGGGGAATTCCAGGAGATGTAGTAAAATAATAAACATTTCCAAGCTCCACTCAAACTCAGAACAAGCCATGTATTGCTTCACCCATTTTTGCTCAACTAGCAAAAGAATCTCTTCTTTGGACATAAAAATATATTCTCTTGATTGATCACTTGATCACTTGATTAACTCATCAGTTAATACTCAATGTGGCTCAACTGCATCCTTGTTTAAATAGATGCAAAAAAGTTAAAGGTTGATTGAAAGTCCAATTTCATTCAAGCAAATACCTCATGGATACAGCTTACACAATTGGACCTCTGTTTGTGTGAGTACTTGTCCCCATATACAAATCATTTACAAGGATTCCTTTCTTTCAATTTATGTATGTGTATGTGTGTGTGCGCCCACACAGACATCACATCCCAAAACTATAGGATAGAATAGGAAAACCCTGCTGCACAAGCTGGCTTCAGTTCCCACAAACTCATCCACACAGGCAAGATATTGTGGCAATGCTGATGTGTTTATATTCATCTTTGCTGTTGCTTTTGTACCTCTACTGCTGTTATTGATTTTGACTGGACTTCTGAATGCCATTGTATGGATTTTTTGTAATGATGTTGTTAGCTGCCCACTGTGCTTAATAGGGTGGGGTGTAAATTTGAAAAACAAAATAAACAAGCCAGCTGTGGACGGACAAACTGCTAACAGGAAAAATGTGGCTGAAGAAATATGCATGTTGGAAAGCTGAGCAGAAAAAGGCAAGTCAAGGTAAAGGAGTAGAGCCTGAGCGTATGTACATTATTTTATTGGAATGTCTTCTAAAAACAAAAAGGCAATGCAAAACACAAAAAGAGAGGCTGTATCAAGCTGATAAAGAGGTCTATGATATACCAAAATGAGCAGTGCCTCCATCCCAATTTCTAGAGAAGCCTGCGGTTCGAGCCTATCAAGAGTCAACCACATGAGCTGCATACAGGTAAGTATTTACCATATGGTTGCTGTTTATAAATTCACTGCAGATCAACTTGCAATTGTATGCAGAAGCACCATGGGCTAGAGACATGATTTGTCAAATCTGCTATACCCTTCAACCAATCAAAATATGATCTAATGATTACAATAAGGAAAACACAACTGAAACCTATGCATAGATGGCCTTTAACCTATATTAGCATACACTACATGAACAACAAAAGTTCAATATTTTAAACAGCTGAATGATAAGATTCACTGATCTATATGTGGTGGAATTATTCCTCATACTGAAAGTTTGGGGGAAGTTTGTATTTGAAACCACTGGCAGATATGTACTGAATGGAGAAGCTGCCTCATGCCACCAAATCTACCTCCCTGCTTGGACCAAAGTCCACATCTGCTTGGAAGTCTCTAAAATATAACCAAATCCTTAATAGCACTTGTAACTTTTTTCCATGTTTCTTATGATGCTCTTATTATCAACTTCTAGATAAGAAATTATCAAATCCTGGAAACCAAATTGAAGAACACCAAAGGTTGATTGTTTTATCAACAGTCTGGAAAACAGCATTGTCAAAAGAAGACAAGTTAAACTAGAACAGAAGACACATTAGAAAAGAAGACACATTAAACTGAACAGAAGGGTAATATAAAGTTATCCATATACCAAAATGTGGCTTCCCTTTCTTTTCTTTTAGAACAAGGAGTCTTCAAACAGAGGTCCATTAATGATCCATGCTTCTTTTTTGAAGGATGCTAGCTTCAAAGAGAAAAATGGGGAGGGGAAACTCAACAAACCGCCAAAATCCTATATCTCTGCATATCTCTGCCTACACTGTTCTATGAAACCATCCAACCTGCCAGCTCTCAAACTCTGGCATGGGCTCCTGTTTATGTCACATGCTGGTGGGATAAAGAAGCAGCAGGGGAGTGATCCAGACCATGGGGAGGCAGCTGCTCCTGGTAAAGTCAAGGAGGAAGAAATTAGTGTGTGTTCTCAGATAGAGCGCACTTACCTTTCTCTTCCCTCTGGAGCTGAGAGCAGTTTGATCTTTATGGTTTGAATCACCTGCCCTGTCTTCCCCTACCCACTGATAAAGAACAGCAGCCAGGGGCCCTACTGGTGCTTCATATCTACTGTTTGGGGGAAGTTTTGGGATAGATTCCAAGGGCATTCAAATAACAATCTTCATCCCGTTCAAAAGGGATTTATGTACACATAAGCTACCTTATGGATATGTAAGCTACATTTATGCACTCATAAGTCACTAGCAGGAAACTGGTCACTATTAGTTATATTTTATGAAATGTATGTTTATCGGTAATTGACTTTATTTTTATTTTCTCCTGTCAGGGAACTTGACCT
The DNA here is from genome assembly GCA_948474755.1 of Ctenosaura bakeri. Taxonomy (NCBI): domain Eukaryota; kingdom Metazoa; phylum Chordata; class Lepidosauria; order Squamata; family Iguanidae; genus Ctenosaura; species Ctenosaura bakeri. The sequence continues at coordinate 35,073 of CAOLHI010003874.1, read as the reverse complement.
GACCATTGCTCTTTATTTTGCTGTTGTTGGATTTTGTTTGCAAAACTGACACAAACCTATGGCTTCACATAAAAGCCAATGCACTCTCTACATCATTGCATACTTTGTAAACAGTCACCCCTATGGAAATTGTCACTTGCATTTGAATACTCTCTTTTAGGCTTTGCATGCATGTATGTGTGTTTACAGCATTAACTTGAAAACCTAATTGCAAAGTGGATAAATCCACGTTCATCATGTATTTAGTCAAGGAAGTCAATCTGTTTTTAAGTTTCAAATTATATACATGCAGATCAATAGCAGAAGGTGAAACAATAAGTGTAACCTCCCTCTCCCCTTCTTTTAACTAAATACTTAAAAACACAGCCATGCCCTTAGAAATGGAAACAGGCTGTGCAATTTTGAACTTGAGGTTGCACTGGGAGTAATAGTTTTTCCACTTTGGAGCAAAGTGAGGAATGATTGATTGTTTTATTTGAGAAAATCAATTCTGTTATTGGAGAAGAGAGAAAAACAAAATAGTTGTTTGGCTTAGTAGTTCAATAATGACACAGAAAGCTTAAAAAGTTTCTGCAAAGGAAATAATTACATTGAGCAGGTTTCATTAGCCATGATGGTGACTTGGGAAGAAATTCTAGTGTCAGAGGTCAATATTGTCTTCAGTGTTGACAGCTATTTGTCAATTTTGTTCTCACAACAGGGAGCAGGAGAAACCTCAATGCAGCAAATAAGCATTGGTTAAGCTTTGTAAAAAATAATAATAAAAAAATCTCTATCATTAGGTTGCCAAGCAGCATCAGGTCAAGTGCTTATGGTAGATAATGCATCAACTGAAATATTGGGAAAGGAGGGTAATATCACTGTGTTAAACACCCCAGGCACAATAAATTTTCTCATGTTTAGAGTAACCCGCTAGATTCAGTCAGGTTGAATTTAGTTATAAATATCTTTCCATTGAAATATTCTATGTCTTCTCACATTGGGATAGAAATTTAAACCAGAGTGGGATGCTCTTCAACCAGTAGGGGAGCACATTATATTACCAAGTACAAATAAAAAGCCAAAGGAAACAATACATTGGCTCAGTCATTAATCAGAATGGAGACTGCAGTCAAGAAATCAGAAGAAGTGTAGGAAGGACAGCTATAAAGGAACTAGACAAGATCCTAAAGTGTAAAGATATTTCATTGAATACTAAAGTTTGGATTGTCCATGCCATTGTATTTCCAGTTTCTATGTATGGTTGTGAAACTGGACAGTGAAAAAAGCTGATAGAAAGAAAATCAACTCCTTTGAAATGTGGTGCTGGAGAAGAATTTTTCAGATATGGTGGACTGCAAAAAAGACAAATAAATAGTTCCTAGAGCAAATCAAGCCTGAAGGCTCCCTAGAAGCCAAGAAGACAAACTGAGATTGTCATACTTCAGACATCCCAATAGAAGCCATAACTCACTAGAAACACATTAATGCTTGTAAGATACAAACCCATAGGAAAGGATGAGGACTGTGTTACAATTGGCTAGGTTCAGTCAAGAAAGCCATAGCTTTAAATGCACAAGACCTGAGCAGGGCTGCTGATGACAAGGGGGCTTGGATATCATATCTCTCATTCATAAGGTCAACGTAAGTCAAAGTCAATTTGACGTCACTTAATAATAACAAAGGCTTAGTCAGTGACATTATTTTTTCAAAGTTTACATCACTTTGCAGTCCCACTGGAATCTCTGGTTTACTTAGGCAGCATTTCAATTCTTACTGTGGTTAACAATAGCAATAGCTCTATGCCTTACCATGTCTGGATCCAAACATACATCCAGATAATTGTTTTCCTTGCTCCACTCCACTATTTTTCTTTCTTTCTCCAATGAAATTCTGGCCCAGCCTCCCATCAAGTTGCTGTGTAGGTGTCACACATGAGGTTTCTCACCATACTTCACTGACTTACTCTATGGAAGGAATGAGAACTGTGTCACTTATGGGCCATATGTGGCTTCTAGTGTGAACTCAGGATCCCCCTAAATCACTGAAAACTTTTTGGTAGGAAAATACAAAATTTTATTCCTCACCCCACCCCAAAGCTTCCAGGGTGCTGATTTTCTATTTTGTTTGTCCACAGCACCATCTTGGGACTGAAACAGACCTTTTTCCAAAAAAAATCAGATATGATGATCTGCCAATTTCAGAAATATAAGTTGTTGACCCATAAGGATCTGAAGGAGCAGAAAATGGGGCATGAGGGCCTCCAGTTGCCCATTCCTGCCTTCCAGAATTGCTTTAAGATATATCTAGCTATATAAAGCACTTTGATGTCATTAGATCAGTATTAAATATTATACGCTGCAATCCTGTAGGGCTCAGCATAGTGTAGTAGGTTTGCACACAGACTTACAGTAGGCTAAGCCAAGTATCATCCCCTGGCTTATTGAATAGCCTCTGAAGCCCCCACCTCCCAAATAGCCATTTCCTGCTTCTGCAATCACAGAAGTATTTGGCTACATTCCCATAGCCAAATGCAAAATGATTCCAGTAGTGCTGTGACCTCCAGGAAACCCTACTGGGTCTCAGTGCTGATGTCATCACTTTGCATCTAGCTATGGGGACACACTTTTGTGATCCTACTCACTTCCTATGAAGCAGGGAATGGCTTTGTATTGGTAGAGAGCTTCAGAGGCTGTTTAGTTAGGCTGGTTTAAGTACTTCAAAGTGATAAAGAGCCTCTGTAGTGCTCAAAAAGGACATGTACACATGTAAGGGAAAGTTACATGTGCTTGCCAGCCATAATGTGATGATTATCTCTTTTTTTTAATGTTATTTTTTTCTGGCTTTGTGTGTTTGTTTACGTGTCTTCATGTCACCTGTTGACATAGCGACCCTATGCATTTCATAGGGTTTTCTTAGGCAGTGAATGCTCAGAAGTGGTTTTGCCAGTTCCTTTTTCTGAAATATAGCCTAGAGTACCTGGTATTCATTGGCAGTGTCCCATCTAAGCACCAATCAGGGCTGAACTTGCATAGCTTTCAAGATCTGGTGCCTTGAGGTGTAATAGGTCTGTTTTCTTCCTTTAGATAAACTGTAATACAGACTGCCCTTTTCAACAGGTTTGGACTTTAGGTGTTCTCACAGCTGTGAAGGAGCCACTTACTGTGAGCATGTGTACCTCTCTCATGGCTGTGATAATATTTAAATAATCAGGCCGCATGGGTGTTTTCCATGGAATTGGCATTGCTGTCCCTGCTTCTGCCCAACATGTATTCTGTGGGAAATATACATGTGGTTGGTTCATTTAAACTTTCTCCCAGCTATGTGGCAGCTATTCTTGAATTAGTGATTCTATTGCAGCTATGAAAATATCTAAAGGGTACCTTATTCAGACATAAAAGGTATCACATTAAAACTACTCATTCCACCACAGTTTTTTTTAAAAAAGAATATTTCACACTGTGAACACTGTTATATCCCTACTTTGAATAAGCAAATCTCTGTAAAAGCAATGCTCTTCAGCATTCTAACTTAAACTAGACTTTAAAAATGTCATCTCTCTGTTAGAATTTCTGTTGTAAGAGTTTGGATAGTATTGATGAAGTTAAACCCTTAAGTCATTTGGGCTCTGTCAATAGTGATTGTCTCAGAGTCCACCCTTAATTCATTATGGACCCGTCTGTGATGGTGCCTGTCAATGAGCTAAATCACTTCAAGTGCCACTTTCAATTGCAATGCAAAAGCTGATAGCTGATGGACATGCTGTGTACAATCTTTTCATATTCTGCTCTGACTGAGATTGAGCAGAGGAGGATTTTCGACTCCCTGGAATTGCAGTCATGTTTTGGGATTGATCTTTCCAACCCTCCCCATCTCATAGCTCTCTACATAGCAGAGGGGATACTTCATTTCCGTACTCACATCACTACACTGCTCATATTGCCAATGCCTTTCATTCCAGAGTTAATAGCCAGGAGACTAGGGATTATTCCTGATCTTCATTTCACACTTTTAAAGTAACTGCTCTAAATCCATTTGGTTAATATTGGCCATCAAAACAGAAGAACATGTCCTAGGTGTCATGAAGGGAAAAATAATAGGCTTACCAACCAGATTAAATCCCGGACGTGGACAGATTAGCTGTCAATATAAAGTTAGGAAGTTCTGGAAGTTTCTATTTTAAAAACTGTACACATTCTAAAAGCTTTTTAGCCTACCTGCCCAGTCTTATGTCGAGACCCTTGACCAACTGGAAGCCACCATTTTCGTCCCCAGAGCAGTGCAGAGGGGCAGCCACGGACTGCTCCAGAGAAGCATGGACTGGACTGGGGAGCTCAAAAGTCCAGTGAGTAGCGTCACAGGGCGATTCCCTCGCCCCGTGTGGAAATGGCCTTAGAAAGCATTTCTGTTTCAAAGGATGTCATTAATGGATTATTGGTTAATGACCAACTTTGTAAAAGAAACTCATTAAATCCCAGCTCAGATGCTATTTTCCTGCTATGGTGAGAAGTGACTAGTGGGGTGCCACAGGGTTCTGTCCTGGGCCCAGTGCTATTCAACATCTTCATCAATGACTTGGATGATGGAATAGAGGGCATGCTGATCAAAGTTGCAGATGATACTAAATTGGGAGGGGTTGTTAATACACCAGAGGACAGGATCAAATTTCAAAACGACCTTGACAGATTGGAGAGTTAGGCCAAAGCTAACAAAATTAATTTCAACAGAGAGAAATGTAAGGTCCTGCACCTAGGCAGAAAAAATGGAAGGCACAAATATAGGATAGGGGACACATGGCTGGATAGCAGTATGTGTGAAAGGGATCTAGGAGTCTTGGTAGATCACAAGCTGAACATGAGTCAGCAGTGTGATGCGGCAGACAAGAAAGCCAACATGATCCTTGGTTGAATTAATAGGAGTATGGTGTCTAGATCGAGGGAGGTAATGGTACCACTCTATTCTGCATTGGTGAGGCTTCATTTGGAATACTGTGTCCAGTTCTGGGCACCTCAATTCAAGAGGGATGTCAACAAGCTGGAACATGTCCAGAGGAGGGCAACCAAAATGGCGAAGGGTCTGGAAGCCATGCCCTATGAAGAATGGCTTAGGGAGCTTGGTATGTTTATTCTGCAGAAGAGAAGGTTAAGAGGGGACACGATAGCCATGTTTAAATATTTGAAGGGATGTCATGTTGAGGAGGGAGCGGGCCTGTGGATTTGAGCTGCAGGAAAGGAGATTCCACTTGAACCTCAGGAAGAACTTCCTGATGGTCAGAGCTGTCTGGCAGTGGAATATGCTGCCTTGGAGTGTGGTAGAGTCTCCTTCTTTGTAGGCTTTTAAGCAGAGGCTGGATGGTCATCTGTTGGGAATGCTTTGATGGGTGTTCCTGCATAGCAGGGGATTGGACTCGATGGTCCCTGGGGTCTCTTCCAACTGTATGATTCTATGATTCTAAGTGTGATTTACCTGACTTCTATGATAAAGCCCCAAGTTCCAACAAATTACAAACATGGATGGATAGAAAAGTCCGGAATCTAGTCAAGAATATATGAAGTCAACTAGTTGAATAGAATCCTATCATTACTTATGAGGATAAAATAAAATACCTTATCATAAACTGCAATAAATTAAATGATTCAGCAAGAGCTGTCAATGATCTTACCATTCCAAATGCAAGTGGACACAAACTGTGAAAAGACAAATTAAGCTTAAGTATTTAATAGATGGAAGTATGTGATCAAAGACCAGCAAAATGACTCAGTAGGATAGTGATATTTTTGATGTGAACTTTAATTTGCAGCCAAAAACTATACAATTACATTCCACAAGAATGGGCTACTGTCCAATTTCACTTTCATTTAGTTTCGTTCAGCTAACATTGTTATGATATCCATTGCTGTCAATTATACAATCCCAGGCAATGCTACTGAAACAATTTGCATAGCCTAAATTGCTAGTTATTTGGAAACCATTTTCTCATGGCACATGACTCTAAATGTGCAATAATTGCATCTGATGTTCCACTGGCAGATCTAGTCTTTCCATTGTTTTCTTTTTTTAATTCCCCTAGTGTTCATATTATAAATATTCCATAGAAAATCTTTGAAAAAAACAAGAGAGACTTTTTCTTTGTTCTAGAACAAGTAGTATTTACTATATGTCCCACAAACAAGTGAACAACATGAAGTGCTTGAGTTAAGAAAAAGACAAACAAGGCATGTATTCTAGCCATGCCAAATGTTTAGGACTAAACTATCCACAGCATAAGCCAGCCAAAATCCCAAGGGCACCAGCCATTCTGTTCTCCATGCAGCAGATTGACTTAACAAGTCCTGTGTTTACCGAACAGTAGCCTTAACAGAATGAACGAAAGGTTTGCCTTCACATGGAAGCATTTTTCAAGAACTGGGAAGGGACAGAACCTACTCCTGGGACTGTGATTTGGTTCTATAGTCAGCAGAGTTTTATTCATTTAGATCCCACTTTCATTCCACTGCAGGGAACTAAGGGCCCCACACAATTTTAAAAAGATACAGCTAAAAAGACAATCAATTATAGTATTTGAATACAACCGCAGTTTGAATGCAAGAACAACTAAACAGATTGTTACGTTAAAATAAAATTTTTTTAAAAAAATGACCATTTAAAAACATATCAGGAGGAGAAAAAATATAGTACCCCCTCTCCACTAATAATATTTTCCTCAATAGCCAATCAGTTGCCAAAAGCCCACCTGAAATAAAAAATGTCTTTGCCAGCCATCACCAAAAAAACAGGGAAGGAGACAGCTTAGTTTCTCATGGAAGGGGAGATCCACAACCTGGGAGCAGTTTCTAAGAAGGTCCTCTCTTGTGTCATTATCAAACAAGCATGTGAGAATAGTGGGATCAAAAGGACCACCACCACCCCCGCAAAGATCTTTAGGCAGGCTTAAATGGGGAAATGTGACCCTACATTACAAATGTCATCTTAAATAGCTCATATTGCTATTCAGTGTTTTATCTGTCTTAGAATAGATTAATACGTTACAGAAACTTATAAAAAAAAAAGTGCTGAAGTGTTCAAATACCCATCCAAAAGAAGCAGAAACTGGGGAGCATCTGATGACATCCACAGAAAATACTGGAGACATGTCTCAAAATGCTCAAAATATGGTTATTTTACTAATGAAAAGATCCAATGTATTTTGGCATGGCTATACTCTCAAGGCTTTCCTAAGGAAATACTTAGAATCAAAGTTCAGAAATTTCTAGATAAATCATTTATTGAAAAAGTCTGAGGCATCTGGTGGGAACCGTTCTGGAGATGGCTGCCTTATAGTATTGAAGTGAAAGGCATATTTATGTGTTCAGACTCTAAATGGGAGCATTCTTTTTTGGGGAAGGGTCAATATAGGACACTATAAGGTCCACTTGTAGTTTTTCATTATTGATCTTAGTATTATTTATGTCTTAGAAGATAACTATGTTTAAAATCAAGATGTTCCTCATCATCACCAATGCTTCAACATACAAAACAAAACAAAATACCTGGGCCTTGTTTTCAGTAGAGGAGGCAAACACACCAAACTGAAATAGCTAGATCACTGATTGTTTATATTGTTATTGTGACAATCCATAGGATGACATCCTGTTGGTTAGTTCCAACTAGAGTAGACCTATTCAATCAATTGTTTGATGATATGTCAACATGTAATTAAATCCCATTGATTGAATGTGCCTAACCTAGTGACAACTACACGATTGTCCTCATAGATGTATAGGTGTTAATCACTTCCCTATTTATTCATCTTGTTTTGTCACTAAGGTCTGAAGTTTAATGATAAGTTGCTTGATTTCAAATTATTTAGTTAGTTATAATATTTACCTGTTGCTTTCCAGCCTATCATGACCCCCAAGGTGATAGACAATAGGTAAAAACATGTAGAATAATACAGAGATCAAAAATATTAAGAACAAATTAAAATACTCTTTAAGAACTTTTTAAAACAATCTAAAAGCATACCTTAAAATATTAATTTAATTTAAAAATTAAAACAAATATTAAAAAATTAAAACAGAGAATTTTCAAACACCAAAGGCCAGGTGGAACAACATAGTTTTAGCTGCCCACTGGAAATTTAAAAACAGATGAAGCTGGCCTAAATTCCTCTGGCAGGAAGTTTCACAGTCAGTGTGCTGCTATACAGAAAGCCCTATGATTTCTGTTAATGTTCTATATATTGTCCTTGCTTTTATATATATATATATATATATATATATATATATATCTCCTAGACTATCCACTCATCACATACAGCTATTTTCACCAATCATATTTATCTGTGTGAAATTTTCTAGCATTTCCAATAGTAACCAGTGACTTTTGAAGATTTTTTTTTTAAAAAAAAATTTATATTCATATGAAAATCTCTACTTTATAGTGGCAGAGCTTGGAGTGTGTGGAAGGGGGCGGGGGGCTATAGTGCGTGTGGACATGGCCAAGGCATGCAGGGGTGTGGCTATGAGCTGGGACGCCCCCAAAACATTGCCGCCCAGGGTGAAGCGCCCCCCTACGCCACCCGTTCCTACACCACTGCTACTTTGTAGGATTAACTCCAACCATAGAGGTCTATTTTATTTTAGAATACTACATAACACAACATTACATACCTACAACTACACAATTATACAGCTACAATAACCCAACTATACCACTACCTCAGAGTAACAAAAAAAACACCCTACAATACAAATACAACAAAACATCTACTATAAAATTGGTTTCCAGCTTCCCTAATGTAGACCAAAAGTTATAATTAATAACCAACATCCCCCCTCATCTAAAAATTAACTTCCATTGTTAAACATTGTAGTATACTAATAATCAAAACTGATAGTTAATACATTGCTCTCTTTGGCCATTTCTGCACGGTGTCACTGAAACGCCAGAGTTGAAATACAGCATTCTAGTAATGCCTGTGGATGGGCCGGCTACTGGAAGGCTACAACGTTGTGCAGAATCGTGGCCACTGAAATGACTACAACCCTCAGGTATCACGTTTTAATGATGCCATGCAGAAATGGCCTTTGTTTCATAAAAAAAAAAAGGATGAACAGATCCCAGCCTTTCACAAATTTCATTTTTTTTCTCTTATCAAAAATGTTAATTTGCCCATCTCTACTAAGTCTATCAGCTTCACTAGCCAGCCTTCTTTGGTTGGAATTTTATTACTCTTCCATTTCTGAGCATGCAGTTGTGTTGCTGCAGTCATCATATATCGTAGAATTCTGCCATATTTCTTTTCCAATAAATCTCCCGTCAAACCTAACAAATAAAACTCTGGTTCTTTCTGGGAATTGAATTTTAAAATATTTTTCACTATAGAACGTATTTGATTCCAGAATTTTTTCACCTTATCATATATCAACCACATATGGTAAAAAAAAATTCCCACATGTTGTTCACATTTCCAGCACTTATTTGACATCCCATTATGCATTTTGATCCATTTTTCTGATGCCAAACACCATCTCTACATCACCTTATAGAACTTTCCTTTAAGGCACAATGTAAATTTTGTCCCTTCTGACCACTAACCGCTGTTTTTGGATTACTGATCAATTCTCTGTTAGGTCAAAGGAAAATACTTGTAGCAATTGCAAGGGTTTTTCAAAAAGGACGAATTGCTAAAGATTGTTTTCCATCCCACAGCATCATTTCATATTATAAAGGCTTTTTACAGGTTGGACAGATTAAGGTCAGTTGCATAGCGGGGCGGGGGCGGGGGCAGGGGGGAAATTCGCCCTGGACAGCAATGTTTTTGGGGTGTCCCAGCTCATAGTCATGTCCCTGCATGCCCTGGCCACGCCCACACACACAGTGGCCATGCCCCTCACACCGTACCCCCCCCTCCACACAGTCTAAGCTCTGCCACTGATTAAGGTAGAAAGATGGTTCTTGATTTAATTTAAAAAAACCCAAAGACATTGATAGGTTAGAGTAGTTAATTTATCACCCCCTCTATATTTTATTGAAGCAGACAACCAGTGGTCTGATACAGATGCAGATTCTGTTTTATATTTACCAAACTAGGGGTTTATAATTCTCCATACCAAAACTGTATAGTATGTCAAAGTTTAAAAATATTTGCTCTAGTTTTTATATGGTAGCTGGGTCCAAAATATTTGCTCTAGTTTTGATATGGTAGCTGGGTCCATACATAATGGAAAACTATGGTTTGCTACTTTGAAATCAATCATGATCAGTCATGAGATCAGTTGCTCCCCATTCTTCTCCTGTTTTTTTTTTCAGACTCCATAAGGAAATATAAGGCCCCGCTTTGGGGATCCTTGATATCATTATGGTTTGAATGGACACTATACCTAATTGGCATCATACGTTATTGGCAACACACTTTAATTGGCACTAATATCAAATTCAAGCCTGAGAGGTGATGGAGAGGTCAAACTGAGTAAGGGAAAGAATTTGACTATAAATGTGAGAAGGACAGGTCAACTCAAAACTTCCTCCAGGTAAGACTGAGTCATTTGTCAGCCAAATACACACCATTCCTGTGGATAATAGGCTTAAATAGAAGCTGGAATTTCCCAAGGAACCCAACTGTGAGAACCCCACTAGGACACTGATTGACAGATATTCATTCCTTGTACACCTGGATTCCTTCCTCTTTCCTCACAGCACTCACAATAGACAGCTATTGCAACAACCATCATGTCTTTGTCAATCAAGCACTAAGCCTATCAACAGATGAAAGGCCCATTGCAAACAACAGGTTCCCTTTGTCTTGCATCTGGAACCTTCACTACCACAGGCTATTTTCAGGGTACATATACGCCAATTTCAGGATGCCCAGTGCAGTCTCTCAAAGGTTTACCCGTCACTCTGTCTGTCTGTCTCCTAATTGAGAATTGTCCTTAGGTCCTACCTAAGCCAAAACACATTTCTGCTCTTCACTACTCTTCTGGCCTGGTAATTATAAATCCCCCCAAACCCCTCAACCTCTTTGTACATAATTTTTTTCTCCCTTTCTTTCAGTTAACTCTTGTGTGAATGTGTGATTGTGTGTATCTTGTGTGCATGCATGATGGAATTCCCCTCAATAAAACGCATTTTCAGCTTACTTTTGAATCTTTGGCTGGTTCCTTTCCTGCGTGTGCCTGTAAATACTGGTAGGAAAGATCTCGCTAAGTTGCCCCCCTCTCACAGACTCCTGATTTTGAGCTAATTAATTCCCTACTTTTTCAAGAAGGTATTTGGAATTGCTTGATGGCCCTTGTGGCACCTGTGTTTTGGGGTAACAGAAGATCTGATGAGGACTTATGATTTTAAACTAACTACAGTGCTGTGTGATGTCTGAATGAAGGAACTATGAGTTCTTTAATATAAGGGTGCACAAAGGTGACTGGAGCCAGTGGCAAATGATAACTTCCATGTAAATCCATTCTGACTTTTAGTTTGTGTTAATTCGGGGATAGGGTTCATTAGTTGGATGAACGCTTCAAAGCTCTGGGTAAAACCCAGAATGGATTGTAACCCCCATGATACTGAAACCACCAGGCACCATTGGCTGTGCAGCACAAGGCCTTAAGTATGGCCCCCAACAGTAGCCTTATACTCTATTGCCAAATTTCCCCCTCCCTGTTGCCAATTTTCTATCAGCTTTTTCTTGCTTTTGCTAGGATCAAGGAAAGAGCAATCCATTTGACAGTTTCTCGAGGAGAAAATGGAGAGTCTTCTCTTTCTCTCTCCCCTAGGGGTGTTACTGTAGTTTCTAGTCCAGACTTGTGGTAAATTAGATATCATTTGATATCAACGATTTGGCCTTCTTCACCCATTCCTCTCCACGTGCTTGTGAGACCCACAGACAAGCACGCACACAGGCATGGCTGAAAATAACTGAACCATTCAAAACAGATCCAGGCAGGCCAGTAATAGCCAGACTGCCACTTTAGGAGACCTCCAGGCAAGTACTCTTTAAGATCATATTATGCATGCACGCTGTTTACAAAAGACTCTCTGCCCCACGCAGGCAGCTTGACGAGCTGAATACTCAACTGTCAAGCACTCTGCGTTTGCATACTGTCTACTCTATTGACAATGCTGTCAAAACTCAATCATGCAAAATACTGACCTTTCGGAGGCTTTGTCTCCAGCCCGAAACCCATTGTATTCCCCGGGAACGGACTAGCCTACGGGCACATTTTCCCCTATAAGACCCCCTGATTTTGAGTGCTTCTTCAGATCACTCCTGGCTTCCATCCCGCCTTGCTGTCACTTCATTCGTCAAGCCTTCCCCTCAGCTCCTCGTGCTGAGAATCTCCACTTCTATGGACTTTTCTTCAGACTACCCGGGCTTCAGGACAGGTGTAGTATTTCCCATGCTGAAATCCCTCTAAAACAACCCTCTATCCAACTCCTACCTGTCTTTCAATAGGTCTGTGTGAGTGTGTTCGCATACACGTGTTTGATTGCGTTGTTCATCAATAAAGAAAACAATTATCATTTACTTCTGTTTGTTCATTGACTCGGCCTGACCCCGTAGACATTGGGTTCAAGATCTCTCTAGGTTGCCCTGCATCTTGTATTGCTAGCTTGTGCTCTGCTAATTCCCATTCCTCATTGTGAGCACATTGAGGTGTCCCTCCCGGGACCCCAGAAATCAGGGTAACAGAGGTCTCCATGGAGATTCTTCTTTCCTTTTTTTAAATAACTTTTATCAGAATAAAGCAACATAAAATATAAGATATAGAAAAGAAAAAAAATCCAAATTATACATACACAAAACAAAACAATAGACAAGACAAGAATTAAACTAAATCGTTAAACTAAACAATACTATCTAACACAAATTAAAAAGGAGATTCCCACCCCTGAAGCATATAGCTTTTAGTAGAGTAATAGTAAGACATTTAAAGTAATCTAATATATATTGTTAGTTATTAATGTTTAAGGATAAAAATTTAAACTAAAGAATCAATAATGTAAGAACAATATAACTTCATTTCTAATCAGATTAATTACTATTATGGACTACATGATCTACAAAAGAAATACAAGATTACATGTCTAATACAAAATCTAAAATTTAGTGTATAGGGTGTAACTTCCTTTGTTAGTATTACTACATTCTCATAGATCCTTATACAGTTCATATTTCCATATCTTAATCAACATAGATAAAAACAGATTTTTTCCCCTTAAATCCTTAAATCTTTTCATAATTCTAAGTACAGTTCTCATTAAACATTGTTAGATCAAATCCAATAGGCATAGTCATTTTCCCTTACAATAATATGAACCACAATCTCAATAAAAATTAATAGTATAATCGCTTGCCAATAGTTCTTATTGGTGTTCCCTTATTCATATTATTTCTTCTCATATTTTAGAAAAATCATCTTATTGAGAATCTTATTAACAGGTCATCTTAACTTTGCCATCTGATAAAACTCACATCAAACCAGAAAGACTTAATAATTAACATATCAAAGCTCATGCCTAATATCTCCAGATCTATAATAATTTTTAGATTTCCTGATTCTTTCTAATACCAAGATGACATCTTACATAAAAATGGAGATTCTTCTTGGCATACTGGACATAAGAGTGGAGGGAATGCTTATCACAATTTAAATTTATTTATTTATCTGCTTTTCCTCAGCACAGGACTGAAAGTAGCTTACAAAGTGAAAACAAAGTACAGCTGAAAAAAAAGTTATTCATATATATATTTTTAAAAGAAGTAAAGAATGATATTAAATATTCAAAGTTACAACAGTTAAAAACATATCTAAAATGTAATAAAAAGGTATCTGCACAATACACCCCATAAAAGCTCCTTCTGCTTCAATAACTAAAGAACTAAAGCCCTGCCTAAATACAAAGATCATTACCTACTGCCAAAAGGAGATCAGGGAGGGAGACAGCCTTGTCTCCCATGGCAGAAAGTTCCATAGACTGGGAGCAGTCACCAAGAAGGTTCTCCATCATGTCCTATGAAGATGATGGAATCAAGACAAAGCCCTCTCCCACGTATCTTAAAACATGGGTAGGCTCACATAGGCAGATGCAGTCTTTTAGACAGCGCCCCCCCAAAAAAAAACAAATGAAACTAGATGTTAAATCTGTCTTCAGTTGCTCACCCCTTCTTTAGTGTGATGTTTGCTGTAATTCATTCTAAAATAGATAATTCATCATTTCCAGTTACATCTGAAGCCAGCTGAACCATAGACACCTGAGCTTGTCAACTGGACTATAGACACTTTCTATAGATTATGAAGAAACAATTTATTTTCTAAGTCCATCTGGTGTTGCTATTAGGTCCAATTCACAAAGCACAGCTCCAGCATCCATATGGGTGGCCTTGTGTCCTCTTATAGATGACAGTCTTCTTTTTAAAGAAATCCTTTGTTAGTTTTATAGTATACCTGCAACATTCAGAGCTTTTTTGCACTTTGGGGGGAAAACGGGGCAGTCCGTTACTCACCAGACTGGCACACTCCCCCCCGACGATCCACGCCGATCCGGAGCAGCGCGTGCCTGCGCTACACACTCTCCGGAGACGAAAATGAAGGCTTCCAGTTGGTGGAGGCTCTCCACCAACCGGAGAAGCTCGCTAGCCGGAAGCCCACCCCCAGAAGATCTGCAGCGTCGCACTGGCACGAGCCTGCAAATCTACACTTAACGCAGCGACAGACTGGGGCATGCCGGGCTATTGAAAGTCCTCTTTTAATAGGTCTTTCAATAGCACGGTGAACCACCAGTTCTGGGCGTTCCGGAGCGGGCTGAAGTCCGGACATACATTAAGTAGTCCGGACCCAGTTCACGCCCCTGTTTAAAAATAAAATGTGGAAAAGGCCTGAGTTTCTATCAGTTTCCTGTCCCTTTTTATTGTCATGGACACTTCCTAAGGAATTATTGGGTTTGTAGTTTGTTGAGCAAATTAGAAGGTGCTGTAAGAGTGGGCCTGGGGGTTAAATGAGTTTAGTTCTGAAATGTAGATTTAAGATGCTATAGTTCAGAAGATTGCAGCAGAACTCTCTAAGGCAGAATGGAATTCTAAGAACATTACGAATCAATGTATCCTAACTTTATGCAAATTGGTGTCCTCTTTTAGCCTTTCTTTTGGTGACACATGTCTTATATTCTGGTGGTATACTATTGGCAATCATACCTGTACCCAGAACACTTCTACACAACAGTGCCATATTTTTTTAATGTGTTACAACCAGGTGAGACACACTTCAGAGCAAAGTCCCTTCCAGTCATGCATATTACTTTGGTTCCCTCTGGACCTAGACCAGAATCATTCTGGGCAGTAAAGATGACAAGAAAAATTGTCTGGAGTTTTGTTCCTACTATATCCTAATGTTTGACTATACAACATTAAAGAACAGAAATGAATAAGAGAAAAAAAGATCTTTTCTGTTTGATGGGAAAGACTGGCCAGTTACCATTCTTCCCAAAATTTTACAGAGGTGATGTGCCAAAAGAGGAAACACACTAGCCCTTCCTTCTTGGTCTCCATTTTCTGTATTTCCTATGCATGGAGGGTGAGCTTCTGAATGGGAAAACCATTTGTTCCCATGGAGGCTTCCAATATTGGTTTTCCAGCATTCAAAATGACACACAAAGCCTCTATGGATACCAGAAGCTCTCCTATTCAGAAAGTTTCCCTGTATGTGTAGATGCTGCTGAAAATGGAGACAGAGGGGATGGGATCAGCACGCTTATCCTTCGCACATTTGACTCACGACAGAGACATATGGATCAAACTAATCTCTGTGAGTAATGTGTGGAAATAAATTAAAAAGACTCAATTGTCCTCTTCTTTCTGCCAATTAGTGTCCTATCTCAGTCCTGGCACAGCTGATAAATCAAACAAAACAAACTGAATATCTCCCAGCTTGTTACTTACTTCTAGGCAGTAAGCAAGGAGTTGTAAATAAAGTCCAACATAAATAAAGTCCGGCAGGTTTTCAGGCAAGGGAGTGTCAAAGGTCAATCTGAGCATTTGTCAAGGCATCCAGCAAGGTAGCAGCTCTGACAACTCATGGAGGGGAAGGATGCCAGCTAAATAGACCCAAAGCCTAGTGCAGCTGTGCTTTTGTTGATTATTGCTGGTTATAAATTCTGAGAGAGTGATGCTGGGTCTCTTCTTGCTGCCTGTGCTGTGAGAAGCTGGGTCTAGGTAAGTGTTCTTCTTATCTGAAGAGGCAGGACTCTCTGTTGAAACTGGCATCATCCTTTGTTCTATTTCTGACACTGCAACCTCTCTCTGTACAGCAGGCCCTGGCATACCTTCTGTTTCATCCTCTGGTATGCTCTCTGCTTCAGACTCTGGGCTTTTTCACACTTTGGGGGGAAAACGGGGCAGTCCGTTACTCACCAGACTGGCACGCTCCCCCTCGACGATCCATGCCGATTTGGAGAAGCGCGTGCCCACGCTACATGCTCTCTGGAGACGAAAATGAAGGCTTCCGGTTGGTGGAGGCTCTCCACCAACTGGAGAAGCTCGCCAGCTGGAAGCCCGCCCCCATAAGATCTGCAGCTTCGCGCTGGCGTAAGCCTGCAAATTTACACTTAGCGCAGCGATGGACTGGGGTGCGCCGGGCTATTGAAAGTCCTCTTTTAATCAGTCTTTCAACAGCACAGCGAACCACCAGTTCTGGGCATTCCAGAGTGGGCTGAAGTCCAGACATACATTAAGTAGTCCAGACCCAGTTCACCCCCAAGTGCAAATGTCCTCGCTGGAGAACGCACTGCCCCGTTTTAAAAATAAAATGCAGAAAAGGCCTCTGAGTCAGAGTCCATGCTCTGGAATCAGGGCATGACAATTAGTGAGAGAAGAATGAGCAGTTACAGATATTATTCATTCCCCTTTGCCTGTTTATAGAGATTGCTATGGGTTTTCTGGACAACAAACTCTGCAAAATCTTTGAAGAAAGTATGTGAGAGGGTTGTTCATCCCCATCCCAGTGAATGCTGTAGTAAGCATCCAGGATAGTGCATGCGATAAGGTTGACCACCACCCCAATGGTGGAATAAGCATGCAGCATGGGCAGAGGACACTCAGTGCCACTGACCGCTTCTAGAAATGAGGCAGCAATTAATTTCTATCACACTTGATACTCCATTTTTATGACCTGCATAAACTGATAAGCCCTCTAAATTTTGGTAAATTTAGTAACTGAATGACATCATTAATATACTTATGTAAGCTGTTATAAGCAGGAACTGCAATATGTAAATCACCAGAAGTTACTGAAAATGACAAAAAGGCATCTCAAATGCTACAGCTTTGACTATCATCTCAAAAAAAAAAAACACTTAAGAGACTACCCTTGTTACTGAATGAAGAATTTTTAATACCCTCAGAATAAGCTTTAAGCTGCACTCATATTTTCTGTCAGATGTACCTAATAATAATTTTAAGAATGCTTTTGCCATACCCAATGCTGGCCTCACCTGAAATATAATAATCCGTCCCTGAGCAAATTAAACAGAAATGTGCCGCACCAAATTTTTATTAACGGTTGACTTTTAGGAAGCTTTTCTAAAATATCACCAAGTAAAAACCTATTGATATTTTAATGCAAAATGAACTGAGGAAAGAAGGAAGTGTTTGATTAACAATTTGAAAATTGATCTCTATCATCAGCTTGAGTGCCTATTATATTACAGGTAATTACTGTCCTGTGGAAGCAATCTAGACTTAATAGAGAGAATTCTTGTGATGTCTAAACTCATTCTACTTATAGAGCTGCAAATGGATTTGGCAATAAAAGGAAACAAAATATGATGGAGTTCTGATAATGGTTGGTTAATTTTTCTTTTGTACAGTTTGCACACTACTGAGTGGTACCAGCGCAGCAGCAAGCAAAGCATGTTTAGAATGCGATACAGTAAGTCTCCATCTCTTAGGAATTTTGCTTGAGTAGCTGCTGATTTTTATGTATGTGTAGTTCACCTTAGCAAAGGAAGCATCAGGCTTAGGACTTGATAGGCCCTGTTGCAATATTCATCAAAAAATCTCTTCCAAAGGGTGAAATGCATGAAACTATTATGCTGACAGAAATGATACTGTCAGAGAAAGTGAGTATGAGGCCATTTCCCCTCCAGACATTATGCATCCTCAAAATCTGTTCCCAGAGATTAGGATACTTTTGAGAACAAATTTGGGGAGTAAGAAGTGTGAAGGAGGGGAAAGAGGAGAAAACAGTATATCACACAAGCAGGATCCCATTAAAGCAATACCGCACTCCATTCACTGTGATTTCATTATATTTGTCTTTTTGTTGCTAGGGTTGTGTTGAACCTAGAAGACAATCAAGAGAAATAATGCAGCAATTAAAATCATGATGCACTCTCAGGCATTTGGTGACTTTTGACCACAGCTTGGAAAAATTGCTTTTCTGGACTCCGTTTACCCAGAATCTACTCCTCAGCAGAGCTACTGGCCATGCAAGCAGAGGGATTTCAGCAGCTATAGTTTTTTTTTTTTTTAAGTCAGTTTTTCAAGCTCTGTTTATGAAAGAGTGGTCAGGTTTTAGTAAGACTTAAACTATGGTTCAGCATTACATGTACAACCATGGCAAGCCTCATGCCCACTGGTTTCCTCTCCACTCTTCTTTTCTGCTATGGCTATACAGGGATAAGAGACATCTGCTTCCACTCCTACACTAGTTAGAATACATAAATAGAGCTCCCTGTTGCCACTGAGTTCTGGGAATCCTGATTCATTTAAACTATAGTTTGTTGACAAATCAGAATCATAAGCCATGGTTTGATCCTAGCTTGTATGAGCAACCAACCCCAATTTTCCTCAGAAACTTTGGTTTTCAAAATGGAAGTAAAGTGAAGGATTTTAATTTCCTTCCAGCTATACCAAAGTAAGGAGGCAGCATAAGTCCTTTTCTCCATGCCATTCATGCATGAAATGATAAACAATCACTTAATTTCACATCACATCTGAAAGTACTAGTATTTACTAAATGACAAAAATAACTGATCCATTAGTATAAGTTGCTTCTCAACAAGCACCCCAACCTTCATGTTTCTTTCACTGAGAAGAACTGTATTTAGTGTTGTCCTTGCCCAAAGTGGTGAAAAGCGTAAGATTAGTAAATGAAAAGGGGTAAATGCTGATTAAATGCAAACAGATTTAGAGTCACCAATGTATTGAGTTTCAGTTGAAATATTCCTCATGTCCAAAGACTACTAGAAAGGGAGAGGCATAAGTATATGGCACTTTATGGCCATTTCCGCACTAGACTGTTATAGTACTATTATCCCACTTTCAACATCTTATGGAATCCTAGTGCAGAAATGGTCTATGTTACTTATCATGGCTGAGGACCTACATTGCTTCAGCATAACATAGAAGTCTGCCGGCAGAGTGACACTACACACTACACTGAATACCAATGTAGTACATATCTTATGTAGACCAATGATCAGTGTGTATGGCTGACCACCCACTGTGCAACTGCAATGCACAAAGGCAATGCATAGAAGCAATGCTCATTCACATACTATTCTGTGTACTTTAATGCATTAACACACACACACAATGGTCTCACATACACAACTCTGCTTATGCCACAGTCAACTGGATGTAACCACTGTGCAATGTCCAAAATAAATAATCAATACATGTAATGAAACTTACTTCTTTATTTATATTATTATTATTATTATTATTATTATTATTATTATTATTATTACAAAGACAAAGATTCAATCTATATTCAATGTATAATATAGATATCTATATAACTTATATATTATATATATATAATTATATAATATTATATATTATATAATAATATAAGTTCATACTATAAGTTTATATTAAATTTATATAATAATATATAATATTACTTTTTATGCATAAAAATAACACAAATTAAAAATAAGCATAAAAATACCATAGATTAAAAACCATACAAAAACTTGGATAAAAGTATAACTATAACAATTATTTCAAAAGGGTTAAACAATTTATAAAATTAAAACATTAAAAGCATTAAAATTCTTTAAAAGACTATACAAGCCATAAAACTGCACAGAACATTATTAAAATGCCATCCCATTCAGTTTCTCAAAGCCTGCACAAGAATGTTTCCAACTGCTGACAGAAGGAAAGCAAGGAGGGAACCACCCTGGTTTCAAAGATTAGGAGCAGTCACTAGGAAGGCCCTCCCCCTTGTTTCCATCAAACAGGTTTGAGAAGGTAGTGGGACAGAGAGGAGGATCTCTCCAAGAGATCTTAGAACTCCAATGGATTCAGAAGGGGAGATACAGTCATTCAGACTGCCCAAATCCAAGCCATATCTGAAGTTCCAAGCCTAAGTCACTGGGAAGAAATCAGGCATTGTTTCTAGAATGGCTTCCTGCTGCTTCTGTGCACAACAAGCATTGCACTCCGCAGCAAGAGTGGGGAAGGGAGGGATTAGCTACACTGACCACTTCAATTGCCAGTCTTCATGAGGGAGGTAGGAAAGTATAACCCATGAGCCACATGTGACCTCCAGAGCTATTTTTAAACCCGAGCCCATGAAAACTCTGATTTCTGCCCCCTAAATACCCTCCATGGTTTCCATTTTTTTGTATCCCCAAACTGTTTTGGCCCAACTTAGAGAGGGCCCAAAATGCAGCAAAATTGCCCCAATTCTCCTAAGGGAGGTTGGGACATTTGCAGGCAAAACATTAAAAAAAATGGGGGCTCATGTGAGACATGCTGCCCTCAATGGTCCCCTGGAAGGCATTCTTGCCTCTTAGGGCCCTTCCACACTACACTGTTATAATGCTATTATTCCCCTTTCAACATCCCATGGAATCCTGGGGTTTGCAGTGTAGGGAGGAGCATTTAGAATTTTCAGCCAGAGAGCTCTTTGGCCTCAGTAAACTGCAAACTCCAGAATTCCACAGGAGGTGGAAAACAGAATAATAGCACTATAACAGTGTAGTGCAGAAATGGCCTTAATCGCCAACTATTGCCATTCTGCTGTATGTGCTTCTATCATTAATAAGATCTAGTCAGGCTGCTTTACCATGTATGGAAGGAAACTGTGTAATTCTTACGTGGCCTTAGACGGAAGCTGGATCTGTGTAATTCTTACCTGACTGTAGAAGGAGGCTAGTTCATACCCACTAACATTTCACAGATGAAAACCAGCAGAAATGGCCTTAATCGCCAACTATTGCCATTCTGCTGTATGTGCTTCTATCATTAATAAGATCTAGTCAGGCTGCTTTACCATGTATGGAAGGAAACTGTGTAATTCTTACGTGGCCTTAGACGGAAGCTGGATCTGTGTAATTCTTACCTGACTGTAGAAGGAGGCTAGTTCATACCCACTAACATTTCACAGATGAAAACCAGGAAACATATGGCTAAGGAACATCAGAACATTGGCTAGATGGGAAAAATTAGTAATGAGTAAGAACACACAAGCTAGGAGAGGCTACAAAATGTTTGCTTTTTTTCTGGGCCTGCTGGGAAGGAGAAGATTCTACCTTGTCCTCTCCTGTCCCCTCTGCTTACTTAACTGGTGCAAACTGCTTTTCCAATGTGAATCCAATTTGCCCAAATGGGAGTAAAATGAGAAAAAAAGGAGAAATCGAAAAAGGAGAAAGGAACAGAGACAATCTCAAAACAACTGAAAAAGTGGGACAGTAGAGGATGAACCAGGACTGTCCCTGCTAAATTGGGACAATTAGAGGGTATGCTAGCTAAAATTCTATATTAATAATCATTTCATACAATATATCTCTGCTTTCTAGCCAGTTATTCCTTTGAATAAAATTATAACACAGAAAAACTACAGGACAGTTTTTCCAAGAACACTTTCCCTTAACACTCCCAGAATTAAAATTGTCCCAGTCCCCCAAATCCTTAAGACCCATAATAGATCTTTGTGCCATTCAAGCAAGGAAAGAATTAGTAATTCCATCACTTTATTTTTTTTAAAAAAGGAACACCATCAAATTGTGTTAATAAATATCACCTTTTACTGATAAATACTAATTTCAGAGTAATAAAGACTGAGCAGTAAGCTGGTTAATTGTTTTCTCTCCCTTTTTGTTTCC
The DNA here is from genome assembly GCA_948474755.1 of Ctenosaura bakeri. Taxonomy (NCBI): domain Eukaryota; kingdom Metazoa; phylum Chordata; class Lepidosauria; order Squamata; family Iguanidae; genus Ctenosaura; species Ctenosaura bakeri. Next base: position 12,999 of record CAOLHI010003874.1, on the reverse strand, counting down.
TGAAAATTGCTCTGTGAAACTAAAACAGAAAGATGTAGCTTTCCAAATTACTTGTGATAATTATGCAGAGACAAATAAGACATGTTAAGCATTCCCTATACACTTTGGTAGCAAAAAGAATGCAAGTTATAATCAAAAAACAATCCAGAAGAGAACTATGAATAGATGTGATATCAGATCTAAAAAATTAATAAATCTGCTCTGTATAGAAAAACAGAAGCTCATCAAGTAATGTGACCATCAAAAAAAAAAAGGACTATATTATTAAATGCATGCCAAAAGAAAAAAGGAATAGTATTATGAAGGAGTTTGTAACAGCTACAATGATAAGAAGAAATAATTGTTTTAACACAATTATGTCTTGTGAATACACAAGAATAAATTGCCTCCTTTTTCCTTATCTCATTCCTTCAAGGCTTTCTTCCCACCCACTCCTTTTTTTCTGATCTACTTTCTCATCCCTTTTCCTTTGTCCTATTCCCCAACAAAAATGTCCCCAGCTAATTATGTTAAGTGAAATGTAAAAAAGTTTAAGTAGATAGGGTTGGATCCAGATTCCTTGGGAATGGAGTTCTGCTTGTGAGACGCTATCCTATGAGGAAAGGAGAAATCATTTCCAATGATTCCTCTCTCCCTTCCCATCTGGAGATCTGAGGGATCCTCTAAAATAGTATGGAGGGGTTGCAATGAGAGGTGTAGGAGAAAGAAGGAATCACCCAAAATTTCCTTTATTGCTCCCTTATAGAAGCAAACCTGTACTAATCTAAGGCCATTTCCGCACAGGGTATTTGAAATGGTGCAGTCCGTCCTCCAGGGAGGACATCTGCACCTAGGAGCGGACTGGGTATGGACTATTTAACATAGATCCACACCTGAGCCCACTCCTGAACAACCCCAAGTGGTCATCCAGCGGGCTTTTGAAAAACCTGTTTCTTTCAGTTTTTCAAAAGCATGGAGCGCACCAGTGCGAGCCTGCTCCCTTGTGCAGATTTTCAGGCTAGCACCAATGTGAACCTTCAATCTGCCGGGGGCAGGCTTTAGGCTGGCAAGCTTCAGCGGTTGGTCGAGACCCTCGACCAACTGGAAGCCACCATTTTTTACGCCGGAGCAGCGTGGAGCAACAAGCACGCACTGCTCCGGAGCAGCCTGGACCGGACCGGGGAGCCATTAGACCCAGTAAGTAGCGGCACAGGGCGATTCCCTCGCCCCATGAGGAAATGGCCTAAGTTTCTTCTGTTTGCAGAAGGGCATCTCACAGTTAATACCATCCCCAGGAAGAAAAACATTCCTTAAAGCAGTTGTGTGTATATCTGTATGTGACTTCAAGTCACCTGTCAAACCCATGAATTTCCTAGGATTTTCTTAAGCAAAGAATACTCACAGGTGGTTTTGCAGTTACACTACCTTTAATCCGCAGTTTCTGATTTTAACATTCACAGACTCCACATGAGTTTAAGAGGTGGATGAGAGTCTCAAAAGGACTAGCACAACTGGAGCCAACCAGTGGCAAACACATATATTTCAAGAGGAATTCCAGTCATACCAGTTTCCAAGACTGTCCCTTCAAAGGCCACAATTCAGGGAATCCCCATGCAATTAATTCTGCTGCAACAGCATGGCGTTTGCCAATTTTTGACCAACAGCCCTCCTGCCACATAGTAAAATGCTTTTGGAAATTTCGAAGGGTTCAGCACACTGCACCTAGGAGTATAGATTCCATATACTTCATTCATCTGCAGGAACAGTCCCTAATTTCTAGTACTTGTTTCTGATAAAACTCCATCCTGGATTTTGTTTGTTGTGAGGATGTTGTCACTTTTTTTACTTTCTTTTAGTGTCTGTCAGCATTTAGCAAAAACTTTTGAGGTTTCAGCTCAACTCCATAGAGTCCCCAAATTTAAATCTCTGGGACTGGAAGCCAGGGGAACATTGAGTTTAAGCTGCCTGAATGTACCTGGAGGTACATGGATCCAAAATGCCAATGTCCTACTTCTCTGTCACTGCCTTACTGCTGCACAAATACCTACCCAAACAGTAAATCTGCTGAATATGTTTCAGTTGCAGCTCTTCTATACTATATGTATCCAAATTTATCATGAGATTAGTGAAGTTCATCCTGAACTCTTATACTAAACTTTCTACAAAACTAAGCTGCTGTCATCAGTTTAATGTGGAACAAGCGGGAAAGAGCCTTCAGCAATGGTAAAGCAACATTGAGACAGTGATCTTTGCTATGCTAATAGAGTTGTTTACAAGTGAACAAGATGGTTGCTCTTTTCATCCATGAAATGCTGGAAGGTATGACAGCCAATTATCTGTGAATGACTCAAGATGGCAGACAAAGTAGTCAGGTTGTCAATGGCTAGCTATTCAGAATTACAATCGTGAATCAATCTCTTAAACTCAAATGTTTCCATCCAGGTAAACTCCTATCAACCATTTGCCATACTATCTCTCTGTTTTATTACAAAACGGCTGACTATTGGTCTGTGCTATAGAACAGACTCCATAGCTTGTTATTAAGCAACAATTTCTGTAGAAGTATGAAGAAAAATGTGTATTGAGAACAGATTTGACTCCACCAATTCTGATTAAGATGTTGCAAGTCAGAGTGAACAAATTCTGACCAGTCATAATTGAGCAAAGCACAGTGTGGGGTTTCATGCACTCCAGAAAACTGTCTTTGTGGTCTTTGACCCCTTCAAATTCTACAGACTGCCACAGAAAAATACAGGGAATTTCCACTCTTAGTAGCCTGTAGAATCAGTAACATATCTGTGAAAGAGTCTGTAGTATCCCTCATACACACCACTGTTTAGCATTTTTTAAAAATCCCAAATCCACAGGTTTTTTCATCATTTTTTTTGCAGTCTGTGTGGCCTCAGAGACTGTCCCAGCAGTATTAAATTGGCTTTCTTGACCTGCCTGAGTTATAACAGGTCTTGGTGGTAAGAAGAAAAATAAAAATAAAAGTGGTACCAACTTCTGTAGAATCTAACCTGAGACTGTATGAGTTGGTTTGGAAAGTACGCTCTGCATGGAATTTATGATGGGTAAAAAAATAAAAAAAGTGAAGAGAGGATATGGCCACATAATAAGGGTTTTAGTTCATGAGAGTACTGGCAAAAATCTATGTTAATGACAGTGTAAGTGGTTTATTAATTAAACCTTGATGGTACTCAAATCTTCTCTACTGAAATTATTGCAAAATTAGTAATATCTCATTAAGGAGTAATACTCAGGTGTCCCAGTTCCACTGTACAAAAAATAAAACTTTTGAGTCAATCTTGCCATGTGCTTTTTGACAGACCATTGGTGTAAGAAAGGATCTAATACTGAAAACTCCATCCAGTAACCTGCCATTTAAAAAAAAACAAAAACAGTTTACAGCTCTCTGGCAAATGTGTTCATTCAATATATAGAAATGTTTCCTCTCTCATAGCTCGATTATTAACAAATCAGAAATTTCAGTATCAAAACTCCAACACAAATGAGTTCAGATTTGTTCATTTACTTAATTAATTAAAATATTTGTCATTCACCACTCATTCTTCCAGAGTCCCCTGAAGTGACAGAACACTTTATTCTTCTCCTTCTTACTCAAATTCCCCTAAACCAATGTTATCCTTCACCTCTTTCCCCAGTTCTCCTGTCTACTTTTGCCTTCTTCTGCCTGCCTGCTTGTCTTTCATTCTCACACTTCCTTTCTTCCTTCTACATGTTTCATCCACCTACCTCCATTCCTCCTACCTATAGTCATCTTTCTTCCCTTTTCCTAGCTCTCCATATGTCCAGCTTCTTTGCCCCACCCCCACCATCTCTACTAAAAACCTTGAAACTATGACTGGCGTGCACCAAATGTTCAACATTTTTAAAGTTGTTAAGTCCCATTAAATTCAACAGAGCTTACGTCTGAGTAGACATGCATAGATGGGATTATTCCATAGTTCTCTATTACTTGCTGATTATAATGATGAGTGATGGATTGTGTTACCCTAAGAGGTGGGAGATTTTGAGATCCACACTGAATGCCAGTACCTCCTTAGAATTTGGGGAATTATAGCTCAAAGGAGGCCCACTAGAGGAGGGTAATGGCAGGATTTTTTTCACCTGTGTATACCAGTACTAACTGTAGAGAGGACTCTACTTAAATGTTGAATAGAATATTTAATTTGGAATTAACAAATACATGAGAAATCAGACAGTCTCAAGAACCATACAAGGCTATCAGAAAATGAGGCAAGAAGGGTTGGATAGAGAGAGATTGGGTGGAAAGGTGATAGTTCCCAGTCCTAAAATAGAAGGTCAAAGTGGAATGGCTCAGACAGCACATCTGATGGTAGCATGGAGGAACAGCAGCATAACACACTCAACATAGTAAAATTTGCTAGGGCTGAAGTTGGGTTTTTGTTACCCTAATTCCTACCTCGAGGAGGGTGTATGAATAAAGCAGTAATGGCTTTCTCATGGGGTTGACAAAGGAGTCTGGAATGGGCTTATTGTCTTAACTACAAGTAACAAAACATTGATGGGAGTCATGACAATCTTTTAGTGACTGGTCGGGCTGGGGGTCCAGGAAAGATTTCTGTAGGGCAACATCTCGGGATGGTCTCTGATTTCTTTACCTGGGCCATTTCACCTTTCATGCTTCTTGGGACTGCTCATAGTCTGTAGGCTTGAAAGGATCACCATGAACCCATTAAGAATGGACTTTCCCATCTAATCCTTTCTGAACTTTTAACCTGACCATGTCTGAGGTCATCCTGACCTGGCAACATAGTCACAGTCAGTGAGCATTGAAACATCTGTTTCAGTCATAAATATGTCCAGTTATGAAAATAGCACGTCCTGAAGAGTGGGGGTATATAGTGTGGTTACAACTGAGCACCCAAAATATCAAAAATGAGAGGGTGAGACTGGATATGGCCAAAAGTTGATTGCTAATACTGAAAAACTGGTCTTTGATGTTAATCAGTGTGAGTCATTTAAAACATAAATTGCCTTTCCTGGAGGTTTTCATGAGAGGCAATTCTCCCTTTTTCTTTGGCCAGAAGGACAGTCTGAACAGACCTCCTTCACTCAGTGCAGCTGCTGGCTGTTAAGGTGAGTAGGGAGGACATTTACATAGTCTTATTGAATACAGCGGAGTTACAAATCTGTAACTCTAAAGCTGTTTCTGCACGCGGCGAGGGAATCGCTCCCTGCCACTACTCACCGGATCTTCTTTGGGTCTGGTCCGGTCCAGTCCAGTACGGAGCGAGGAGGAGCAGTGCATGATCACAGATCCGCACTGCTCTGGTGTCTAAAATGGTGGCTTCCAGTTGGTCGTGGGTCACAACCAACTGCTGAAGCTCGCCAGCCTAAAGCTCGCCCTCTGCAGATCACAGGCTCGCATTGGTGCAAGCCTGCGAATCTGCATTGGAGACCAGGCATGCAATGGCGCTTGCTGACATTTTGAAAAACCTGAAAAATCAGGTTTTTCAAAAACACTCTGGAAGACCACTTGGGGTCGCTCCAGAGCAGACTGAGATGCAGATCTACTCTAAGTAGTCCGGACTCAGTCCACTTCAAGGTGCAGACGTCCTCCGTGGAGGATGCACTGCACCATTTTTTTTAACCCGTGCGGAAATGGCCAAAGTCACAAATCTGTAACTGCAATAAAGAATGCCAACAATATTATTATTATTATTATTATTTGCACAGCATATGCATACACACATACACATGCAGAAAATAGGATACATGCATTTCAGCTTTCTAGGGTGTTAATAAAGAACTTGAATGGAAACAAGTGACTTCTCTTTAAAATGGAATTTAAAAGCTGTGCTCTAAGGGCACTCTGACAGATGACATCCAACCTATGGTTTTCATATTATTATGACACTTGCAAACAGAACTGACCCAAATTAAGTTTCCATTTCCCATTGGACTGCCATTTCTCTCAGAAACACTACTAGAAGGTTCACTACTAATAGGCCTGGAGATGCCAACTGTAAAATTTTGTATATGGTTAGTGACAGTAGCTTATGTTACTTCAAAAGATTTTTGTGGCATATATATTATGAAACAGTGCATGTTAAATCTCTTTAATCATGATGAAGAGAAACAGTCTGGTATAGGGTTGGCAGTTCTCAGACACCTGATGAAGTCTTGGGAAATTGTTATGCATCCCTGGCTTTTCAGACAGGAAGTCAAATCTACAGGTGAATGGCATTGGGAACCATGGACTGAAGGAAACACTATTGATTGCTTATTTAGCCAGGAGAAACTCGCTTACTTGTTACTGATGATAACCAAGCATATTCGATCTAAACCAATTTATGCAATCTTATTATTTGAACAATGTTCGGCCCTTTCCGCACCAGGAAATTAGAACGGGGCAGTGCGTCCTCTCACGGAGGTCGTCTGCACCTTGGAGCAAACTAGGAGTGGACTACTTATCAGAGATCTGCACCTCAGTCTGCACCAAAACGACCCCAAGTGGTCCTCCAGCGTGTTTTTGAAAGGCCGCAAAAAGCAGGTCTTTATTTTCCTGGAACGAGCCATTGCATTCCTGCTCCCTTGTCCAGATTTCCAGGCTCGCACCAATGCAAGTCTGCAATCTGCAGAGGATGGGCTTTAGGCATGGCAAGCTTCAGCAGTTGGTTGGGACCCACAAGCAACCGGAAGCCGCCATTTTGGAAGCTGGAAGCTGCTACTTTGGAAGCCGGAAGCTGCCATTTTGGAAGCCGGAGATGCCATTTTGGAAGCTGGAAGCTGCCATTTTGGAAGCTGGAGCAGTGCGGATCTACAGACCTCGCACTGCTCCGATTCGCCCTGGACCAGGAAGAAGGCCTGCGGAAGGGCTTCAGGGACAGTCCATGTTGCTTCGGACCCCAGAAGAAGCTGTAGGTAACGACAGGGAGCGATTCCCTCACCTCATGCAGAAAGGGCCTTATTTAGTTTCTTTTGAAAATAATACACTTAATAAACTTCTCAGGTTTGTTCTTTTGAAGGATTTCTCTTCCCGTATCTTCAGTCCCCCCTCCATGCCATGGGAACCAGGATACTGAGTTATATAGACTATACAGTTATAGATTTTTTTTTTTTTTTAGTGTGAAAACAGCTAATTTTAATTTTAACCTCAATTAAATGAAGTTTAATTTAAAACTTCATCAAAAACAGAGGCAGAATGTTCTGCAGACACAAACTCCAGTGTTCAACCCTCCTCCGATATTAGCCTATGCAGAATCAAGTGGAGGTCTTGCTACACATCTCACCAGCCCATGTAGAAATGTCTGACAGGGCTTTCTCAGTTGCAGCACCTTGCCTGTGGAGCTCTCACCTGAGGGAAATCAAGCTAGCTTCATCCTTTCTGAATTTTTGGTGCACAGTGAAGACTGTGAGAGCCAGTGTAATGGTCTGAGCATTGGACTGCAACCCTGGAGACCAGGTTTCAGTTCTCAAATTGGCCATGGAAATGTATTGGATGGGGGGAGGAGCCAACTACGATGGCAGAGAGAGGCTAAATATTCGACTCCCAGAACAGATGATTATAAAATAATTTCAGAAGCCTTTTTCAAAACAAAGAAAGAATGTGAGTAATTAATTGAATAATGTGGGAAAGAATGTAAGATAAGATAGTGGATTGGTTTCGATTCTTCTCCAACTGGAGGGAAAATAAAAGACTCTGTTTAAACTGCAAATAACTGTTGAAACGGACTGAAAGCAAAACAGTTTTTTTTTTCCCCCTTTGTGGTCCTTGAGATATATGCCGCCTAAAAAAAGGTCTATAAACACCCTGTTTGGAAGCGACCTACAGCAACAGATAAAACATATAATCGTCTAGTTAGAGATTTTGAAAATATAAACTTAAACTCTAACGGAGACGAAAAAGTCATTAAAATGGCGGCGAAGAAAGCTGCGAACGGAGCTAATGAAGAGATAAAAACTTTTATACACAAGCTTATTACAGAGTCTAATCAAGCTCTTGTTACTACAATAACATCTAATATAAGGGCAGAAATGGGGCAATTGCAGGAAAAAATCTCACAGGAGTTAAAAGCATTGGACCTTAAAGTGGATGATATAAAAAAAACCCAAGGGAATCAGCAGACCAGACTAGCACAACATGATGGCAGGATTTCTTTGTTAGAGAGACAAATTATCCAGCTCCAAGACCAGAACAGAAGAAACAATGTGAGGATTCGTGGATTCGCAGAGCAGCCACAACAAAGTCAAAAATCCTTGAAAGAGGAAGTTTTAAAATGGCTAAAAAGCATTGTTCCTGAGATTTTATGGGAAGATTATGACATAGAGAGAATTCATCGTGTGTCAGCTGCAAGAAGAGGAATAATTCCCAGAGATATTATAATGAGAATTGCGAATTTCAACAAGAAAGATGATTTGATGAGAGCTGTTAGAAAGAATCCAGGAATATTGAAGTATCGAGATAACACAGTGGAAATTTATAATGACTTATGCTGCGAAACAATAAATTGGAGAAGAGAAATGAAACCCTGCATCATAGTTCTACAGAGAGTTGGGATAAGATACAGTTGGGGATATCCCATCTTTCTGAAATTCCAATATGCTGGCAAATACCACAGAATAAATTCTCTTGAACAAGGATTGCAACTCCTGAGAGAACTGAAACTGATCCAGCAAGAGGAAAAGGAAGAGGAAGGTGCGGTTGGAGGAGCGGAAGAAGGAGCAGTGGGAGGAGCAACTGAAGAAGGAGCAGCGGGAGGAGCAACTGAGGAAGGAGTAGTGGGAGGAGTAACTGAAGAAGGAGCAGCGGGAGGAGCAACAGGAGGAGCAAAGAAGAAGACTTCGGGAGATAAACGAAAGGACAGAGGCTGAGGAAGAGAGGGAAAAAAAATATGGGAAAGAAAATAAATCGGGAGAGGGTATTGGTCTCTATGCCAGGAGTTGGCATACCTTCACCCCCCCCAGGACCATGGCTGGTCGTTTCCAAGGCAGAAGCGCTTTGGAGGAAGAGGGGGGAGAAATGTTTGTGTGGGGAGGGGAGGGGAGGGCGGGAAGGGGGAGGGGAGTGGGAGGGGGGAAGGGAAGGGGAAGGGGAGCACCATCACATTAAAGAGCCAATGGGGAGTGGGATTAGAAAATTCAAAATATGAAAAATGGAGAATAGATTGAGAATATCAACATTGAATGTGAAAGGTTTGGGGTCAATAATAAAGAGAAAAAGGATAGAATCGATATTAAAAAAAGATAAGGCCGATATAATTTTTTTACAAGAAACACATGGAAAAAGAGATAAAAAAAATGAGCTTAGATTGAACTGGGTAGCCATTTATGAGGAAGCATTTGGTACATCCAAATCAAGAGGAGTTGCAATAATAATTTCCAAAAGATGCAATTTCATTGTAACAAGTGTGGAGTTAGATGAAAAAGGTAGATATGTAATTATACAAGGTGAAATAGATGGAGAAACATATGGCATAATGAATATTTACGCACCTAATGAAAAGCAAAAAGATTTTTATGAAGAAATATTTAAAAAGATCAAAAAAATGAAAGGAGACTATACAATAATCGCAGGTGATTTTAATATGGTGATGGATAGATGGAAAGATAAATCAGATCCATCAATTAGAGATAGATATAATAATATAACAATTTTGAATAAATTAGTGAGTAGAAATGAACTGATAGATGTTTGGAGGCTAATAAAGGGTGAAGAAAAGAAATATACGTATTATTCATCAGTTCATAAAAATTACTAAAGAAAAGATTATATTTTTGTTTCAAAAAAATATATACCTAGATTAATAAATACAGAAATTGAAACAATAAAAGTGACAGATCATGCTCTGATGAACTTGGATATAACTATGAAAAGGAATTATAGAGAAGCAAAAAGGTGGAGACTGGATACTAAGTTATTTAATTATAAGGAGATAGTAAATAAAATAGAGAAGGAGTGGCAAAAATTTGGGATATAAACAATAAGGAAGTAACACAAGATGTATTGTGGGATACAATGAAGGCAGTGGAAAGGGATTTAAATTTAAAGAATCAAGCAAATTAAAGAGACAATTAGGAGAGAAAAAATTAAAATTAGAAAAAGAAATAAAGGAACTAGAGAATGATTATATAATAGATAGAACTAAACAGAAATTAATAATATTACAAGCAAAAAGAGATGAATTAGAAAAGATAAAAAAGGGGAGAAAGTTCAGAAAAATCTAATATACTTGGAAAGGGAATACTTTGAATATAGTAATAAAAATTCTAAAATGCTGGCTAAATCAGTACAATAAAAAAAAAACTAAAAATATTTTTGGGCGTAGTTAAAATAAATTTTGGTAAAGAAAAAAGGTTGATGAAAGAGAAATTAAAAATATTTGAGGAATTTTTTAAGAATTGTATTCAGCAGAAGATAAATCTTTAGAGAACATAGAGGAGTATATTAATGAAAATTGGAAAGTAAGATTAACAGAGCAAGATAAAGGATTGATGGAAGAAATGATATCAGAAGAGGAAATAGAAGAAGTAATAAATAATTTAAAAGGAGGAAAATCACCAGGATTGGATGGACTAGGTCCAGAATATTATAAAACTTTTAAAAAAAGGGTTTTTTAATTCCTAAAAAAAAAAGGGTTTTAAAAAGTATATTAAGGGGTGAAAAATTCCATTTTTGGAAGCAGATTAAAAAATTTTTTTTAAAAACCCCAAAAAAGGACCCTATGGATCCAGGTTCTTATAGACCAATATCTTTAATAAATCAAAGCAAAAATCTTGACAGCAATAATGGCGAAGAGGTTAAATAAATTTATTTATAAGTATATACATAAAGATCAATGTGGTTTTATTCAAGGAAAAACAGATGGCAAATTTAATAGGGAAAACGATAAATAAAATAAATATAATGGACAGAGATAAACAAAAAGCTGGAATTTTAGCCCTAGATATATTTAAAGCCTTTGATTGTGTGGAATGGCCGGCATTAAAAACAATTTTAAATAAAATAGGATTAGGAGAGAGATTTAAAGGGTTAAAAAATTAATTGTATTCACATAATACATCTGTAGTGATGGTAAATGATGGATTTACAGAAAAATTTTTAAATAACAAGAGGGAACGAGACAAGGATGTCCATTATCTCCAGTTTTATTTGCAATAGTTATAGAAATGTTAGCGAATGTGATAAAAAGATGAGAATTTGGAAGGAATTGGAGTTAAGGAAAAAAATAAAATAAGCTTATTTGCAGATGACACATTGTTACAATTAAGGATCCAATTGAAAAGATAGATAGGATAGATAAACATTTAATAGAGTTTGGGGGGAAAAAAGGGGGTTTGAAATAAATTGGGGAAATCAGAAATAATGTTATTTAATTATACTAAAGAAGAAGTACAAAAATTTATAAGTAGTAAAAGAGGATTACTTAAAATAAAAGAATCAATTAAATATTTAGAAATAGAGATTACAAAAAATTTACAAGAATTACAGGAAAAAAATTTCAAGAAATTAAGATTAGAAACAAAAAGGAAATTAGAGGACTACAAAAATAAAAGCTATCGTGGTTTGGTAGAATAGCAGTGGTAAAAATGAAAATTTTACCTAAAATTAACTTTTTGTTTAGAATGCTACCAATAAAAATATCAGAGGAAGAATTAAAGGAGTGGCAAAAGATATTAGATAATTTTTGTAATGGAAAAAAAAAAATCGAGGATTAACAAGAAATATTGGTATAAAAGTCAAAAAGAAGGTGGCCTGGGACTTCCAAATTTAAAATGGTATTATTATGCAAATCAATTGAGATATATCATAGAGGGGGTTTCAGGAAAAAGGGGGATTTAGATTGGTTAGAGATAGAAGATATGAATATTGAGACAAAATTAGAAAAAATATTTTTTAGGAATTTTTCAAAGAAAGAAATGGAGAAGATAGAAAATCCTTTTATAAAAAATATAATAGAAATATGGAAAAAAAATAAAAAAAAAATTAATACCGAATATATCAATATTAACTCCGATAGTGATGATGGAAAAATTTCCAATAAATTTAAGAGAAAAAAATAGAGAAAAAAATAAAAAAAAAAAAAAATTTATAGATTAAAAGAATGGATGAAAATAATGATAAATAAAAAAATAGAATGAAAGAGAGATTGCAGGAAACTAAAATATCCTGGTTTAATTATATACAATTAGAGCAATGGACAAAGAGTATGAAAAGATATGTTAAGGATTTTAAAGAATATACTAAATTTGAACAAATTATTATTCAAAGAGAAAATATGCAAGAAAATGAAATACTAAAAGGTATTACAAGTGAAATATATAAAATATTAGCAAAAGAACAAAAAAGGATTTTCTTAGAAAAAAATGGGAGGAAAAGATACAAAATATAAAATAAAAAATGGAGAAAAATTTGGAAACAACGTCATTTAAAAAAATTATCAATAAGAATAAAAGAGAATTATTATAAATTAGTGTGGAAATGGTACTTGACTCCAGTGAAATTAAATCAAATAGATGAGAAATATTCAAGATTATGTTGGAGAGGATGTCAAGAAATTGGTACATATATGCATATGTGGTGGAATTGCAATAAGATAATGGAGTTTTGGCAAAAGGTTTTTAAAGAGATAAAAGAGATTATAGGAGCAGATATACCAGTATGTCCAAATATTGCATTGTTATCTATATATGAAAGGTTGAGTGTACTCAAAAAAAAAGAAAGAATTAATAACAAATTTGTTAACTGCAGCGAGATTAATAATAGCAAAAAAATGGGGAAAACAAATGAAAAATTTCAAATAGAGGAATGGTATAACGAAGTGTGGAAAATCGCAATTAATGATAAACTAACATGTAGAATTAGGTTTATGAAAGGTTTGGTTAAAGGGAATGATTTTGAAGAAATTTGGAAAATATTTTTGGATAAAGTTTTGAAAAGAGATAAAATACTACCCTGTCAAAAGAAGAATGGCAATTTTGGAAAAATGGATTAAATAAAAAGTTGGCTCCTGGGGTTTGGGTATTTTTAAA
>CAOLHI010003873.1:0-147176 GCA_948474755.1 Ctenosaura bakeri | reverse complement strand
TCTGAGGGCAGTCGCGAGCAGAAGGAAATGATGGCAAATAAAGATACTGGTCTGTGGCCCTGTGAAAAGTGTGGGAAAATTTTTACTATACACAAGCAATTAGAGCGTCACCAGGAGCTTCTGTGTTCTGTAAAGCCGTTCATTTGCCATGTGTGCAACAAGGCTTTCCGAACCAATTTCCGTCTGTGGAGTCATTTCCAGTCTCACATGGCACAACCTACAGAGGAGCTGGTGCGTAAAGAACCTGATATATGTGCATCAGCTAATTCTCCATCACCCCCACCTTTGCCTCCACCTCCACCCCTTCCCAAAATACAACCTTTGGAACCTGATAGCCCTACTGCCTTGTCAGAAACTCCTTCGGCGACTGAGAAATTATTTGTCCCACAGGAGTCAGACACTCTCTTTTACCATGCTCCACCACTTTCAGCTATCACATTCAAAAGACAGTACATGTGCAAACTCTGTCACAGGACATTCAAAACTGCATTTAGCCTCTGGAGTCATGAGCAGACACATAATTAAAGTACAAAGAGTGCCTACAGGGAGTTTTAAAAATTTCTTTAATTTCCATGTTTCTGAAGATGCACCATTGAAGTAAAATATATGCACATACATTAAAAAGGACAAAAATCTGTAACAATAAGTTGGAACTTATTTGATTGTGGAGATTATGGTAGACTAATTTATCAGCAAACTAAATTGTTCACACTTCAAGGTATTGTGATCTAGGGTTTCCTAGTTACAGAATATTACATTCATTAAAATCTGATTACATCTTCCTCATCCTGTGATACTGATAGATATGCCTTTATATAAAAAGGTAACAGCAACTTTAAGAATAATGGGAGTCCGGCAACAACCTTATTATTTTCACAGAGAGTTGTTTCATGAGCGCCGTATAAATACTGGTATTCCTTTGACCCTAAGGGAAGATGTGGTTTGAGTGCTTTGCTGTGTTGACTTTGAATGCTAGCAATAACAAATAAAACCTTGTTCGAGCTAACTTTACCATTATTGGAAAACATTTACATGGAATTTTTTGCTACTGACGTTTTATGAATGGATATTGTGCAAGGTACAATTTAAGGTTAGCAATATATGAATATTTGGATTTTTATATGTAAAGTAGCAGCCAGCCTGCTTCCAGCTATTTTAAAGAGTATTTGAAAGAACGGTGTAGGAACAACAGGCACTTCTCTTTTTTTTTCTTTTTTTTTTTTTTGATCCTCAGAGATTGATATTCTAGAGATATTTTGGTAACCAGAGTTATGTGATGAGCAGCAGGCAGCAGATATCTTAATGCAAATTACTTTTGACATGAAACAGTATTGATGAGTGTCAAAAATTACATTGAATCTTGTTTCTTCTGACTTGTTTTGGTATTTCATTAAAATAGAAAGGTCAATGTAAATATTTACATATGTATAAATAAAATAAAAATGCAGAATCTCTATTATGTATGCATAGGTCATGAAAGGGAAATGCAACACAACAAATGTTGTATTTCATAAATACAGGACTCAGAAATAGCAGAATGTGTCTGTCCTGTAACATACTTTGGGTGTTTTTGTACATTTGTTTAAAAGAGTGATTAAAATATTTGAGCTGCAATTCAGTATAATTAAGACAACAGATTTCATTGGGCCTAACCATACCTAACCAGTTAATTGTGGCGTTAGACTACAATCATGATTGCTGTTAAAAGCACGTCAACCCCATTCATTCCACTACATATTAACCATGTGTGTGTACACACAGACACTCACTCACCTGTTTTTAAGAAAGTGGTCAGAATACATTTCCAAAAGATTCTTATCTGTTCAGATTCATGCAAAATCCTCTCTGTGCACAGGAGTCCATGTTTGTCCATTCACTCACACATTCATTTATTCAAGTGTGCGTATTGATTCTTTTGCACCTGCAATAGATTAGCAGAATAGGGTGACAAATAATAGCAGATGCTTGCCCCTGAGTGGCAGAATAGAATTATTAACATAGATACTTACCAGAAGTTACTTTCAATTCTCTTTCTTGGTCAGGAATTCAAATGTAAAACTGTCTCATAGCTAATGACAGCTTAGACTTTCTCTAATGGGTTTGTATCTTAAGAAATGGTGAGGGTGTGAATGCTGCATATGTATCGAAATTAATTTGTGATTAATTGCTGTTTTATTTCATTTTTTCCCTTTCTGAGGCATAAGACAGCCATGTTTGGTGCTCAGCACTAACTGAGTAACCATGACATTCATTCATGCTTTAATTATAAGGACTGGAAGAAATGTTGTCTTTATGCTTTTATGGGGCTGAGTGCCAGTTTTGTGTGTCAAGGCTGTTAAAATTTCACTTCTGAAAAACAGCTCCATTCTTCTGGTGGGATTGTTTTAAAACTTCCCAACTGGGAATGGTTTAGAAGTGGATTTTTATAAGGCACATGTTAATGCTTTTCAGAAATGCAAGTAAAATGCATCTCCCATGTGCATGTATTCTGGTGGGGTTTTCCCCCCAGACATAATCTATATGGTAAAACTCTGGAGCAGGGATGCAGAAAGTATGGTTGCTAAGGATATTTGTGTTCCCAGGTATCTAAAATTTTTGACCCCAAAATGCCCCTCAGGGATGTGGGAAGTACTTTTTCATGCATTGGCAGCCCCTGGGCTGTTTTAAGACTAAGACAAGCCTTTTTCCAGCAAGAGGTGATCCTTTTTTCTTTTCTTTTCTTTTCTTTTTTTTTTTGCAGGGGGAGGGGAGATTTCTTTTAGCACTAAAATGGCCCAGAGAGTTAAAAAAAAAAAAAAGGTGAGGGGAGCATTTGGAGCCATTTTTTTTTCTAACATAATGGATATAGCTCTCCAAGATCCCTTAGGGTCCAGTATGGTCCATGACCCCAACAATTGCCCACTTCAACAGAAGAAGTATGAAAGCATTGGGCTTTTTATTCTGTTCCCTTTGAATTCCAGTTAATGCCAAAGCAGTGATAGGGACTTTTGGGCCCTGCAGATGTTTTAAAATACAGTTCACACAATTCCTTACCACTGTTGGTGTGTTAGCTAGGCTTCTAGGAGATGAAGTCTAAAACATCTAGAAGGTGGATGATTCCTGACCTTTGCATTAAGATATCACTTGGATTTCATGTGGCATATTGTACTGAGCTCTGTAAATAAAAGTGTGGCTTGCACAGGAGTGTCATCATCAAAAGCCTAGCCAAGCATGCTGTGGATCTGAGATACCTAGTGACTGAGCAGCTGTGCTGAAAACACTGGGTGACTCCTGGCCAAAGTACATATAATTTATGTGACAGAAACAGGGGACTGCAAGCTTCCGAGTGGGTCTTGACTATAGCTGCTTAAATTAGCTGCAACAGTGTCCCTGTTTATGGTAGCATTGCTACAGTGATCTTTCAGATGTCCAGGATTTGTTGAGGATTAGTTGCCTATGCTGGTGATGGAGAAAGTTTGATGGTCAGATTTCTACTGTTGATCAATAACCTGAGGGAATATGCTACCTGTGAAAATCATGTTTACTCCAGTAGGATTCTTTTAGAACCTTAAGATCTTATAGCCCTACTCTCATGCCAATTTACAATTTGAAGTAACTCCTGTAGAGGCCATTTGGGAGTTTCTCCCAAATAAGTTAGAATTGCCGTCTTTATCATATTCCATGCTTCCCATTTTTTTAAAATGAAGTCTCTTGATTAGTAGCACTAGAAAGACATTTTGTCTTTGTACTATAAACAAACTGCAATAATTCTCTAAACAACAACGTTTGCAGTAGCATCCTGATTTTTTGCCTGAGAATGCTGTAATTATTCCCAATTCATTCTTATTTGAAGAAGTTAAATGGAGTTAAATGAGCTGAAGTTCCTCACCAGACTATAAACCTCAAGAGTCCAAATGATGCAGCCATAGCAGTTAAGGTAGAATCGTAGGGCTACAATTGTGTGGCCGTGTGGCCCTTACTGTCACACGCTATATGAGTGCATACTTGTAGAGGATCAGTACCATTTGTGTGCAAGGGAAAAGGAGAATGTGAACCAGTTGTGACATTTTTTTCCACTGGACTGTACACCAAGCTTTATAATGTCAACTTCTGAGAAGTTGTAATCATTCCAACACCCAGTGAGGCCAGTTAGAGAGTTCTCATTCAACTGGAATTTAAATCTCTCAATACCAGTATTTCATTCTAGAAAGGCTCCTGTGCCTTTAAGCAGACCTCTGGCAGGCAAACATTCTGTCAGGAACTATTTGCCAGCATTTGACTCCATGCTGGGAACACTTCACCTGCTGAATTTCTGCTTGAAAGCCTTGCCAAAATAAGCTGACTGTAACACTGGTTCAAAACAAAACATGCCTTTCTATCAGCATGCATAATTTAAACCTCAAGCAAAAATTAGAAACAGGATTATAACAGGATTATTGCTTTGACAACACTTGGGTCACAGTGATATTCTAAAAAATACCGGTTTTTTAAAGTGTGCAACACCTCTTGAAGAAATAGGGCTTTTCCTTAGGAAACAATAATGAAGTAGGATCTACTGCAAATATATTTCCTAATGATGAGACTGTTGTGTGTGATTTTTTTGAAATCTGTTAATGTTTTTTATATATAAAAAACTCTGCTTCTCAAAAGTTTTTGTAAATGTTAAAACAGAGGTTTCCTTTCTAGCTTTTTATTCAGTACCTTCAAAAAGATTTGAGAGTGTTTTATTTTGGTGAACATGGAATAAATATACTTTCACTGAAAGATTAATATATGATTTAAAAGTTATAAAGTATGGAAAATGTATTTGTTATATAGTTATATCTTGTTCAAGGAATTTATTTAGTTTGACTGTAATAAAAAATAAAGTGAAAACTTAGTTTGTTATTATCCTATTTAATTTTTTGTAATGTGCTAGGATATTGTCTTTCTGTAAGGAAAAGGGCTTTGTCTTTTTGCTTGAAATTATGTTTTTATCAAGTAATGTTCACAATTTTTCAGATATGGAAGAACTGGGGTATGCAGTGAGAAAAATAGCAGACTTAAAAGATTTATTACAGTAGTTGTTATCTTCACTGTTGACAAGATGAACAGAATGTATTTAAATAGGTCTCATGGTAATAATTGGATTACTGTTCCAACAAAGCTTCATGATCATATATATGCATGTAGTCAGCAACACTTGAAAAAATGTTTTTTATTTTGACCAAGAGCTTTGCTAATTGCTGTCTACAAATACATATTTCCAGGGAGCTGTGGAACAACTGGGAAACTCCAAAGGGGATCTTTAAGATAAAATACATTGAAGATAAGAGTATGTAGTCTTTTAAGACAGAAGAATACATATATAGGTAGCATGAAGGTATGAAACAAACTGAAGCAGCATACTAGAACGTCTTTGCTGCTTTTGTTGTATTTTTATGAAAGGAAAAAGTAAGTTCAGAAAACTAGCCTTTTCAATAAATTGGTGATTAACAGTAATTGGTGATTAACAGATTAACAATAAATTGGTGATTAACTGACTACTTGGAAGTCAGTTTCAGTGAACTTGATTGAAGTTTACTGCTAGGTAAGTATGTTGAGAATTGCACCTGCATTATTCTCTCTCCTGTCCTCATGCAGCCATTGACTCTGTTTATGAGCCTTCTATAGCAGAGTATTCCCACTTCATTAAATCTAATGATTTCATCAATATGTCATCCTCCATTGATTGTTTACTGCTTCTACCTGCTTCCAGTCTCATGACAGCACTTCCTGGGTACTGAAACAGAAACTGAAAGTTTCTAAGTAACTATCCTATTTTAGTGGCACACCTGGCACTGTAAAAAGATGGCATGTATCTGTAGTGAAATATTGGAGTAATTCCCATAAATGCAACAACACTACAAAGTCTAAGAAAATGCAGATAAATTCAATTTAGCAGCATGGGAAAATGTAGTAGCAAGTAGCATAGTGTAGTGGTTTGAATGTTGGACTACAACCCTGGAGAGCAGGGTTCAGTTCCCCACTCTGCCATGAAAACCCACTGGGTTACATTGGGAGCACATCACACACTCTCAGCCCCAGAAAATCCCCTAATAAGGTCACCTTAGAGTCTCCATAAGTCACAAAAGAAGGCAGTTGACATCAACAAGCTTTGATTCCAAAGCATCCAGAACTTTGGGTTATTTTGGCTGTAAGTACAACCAAAATAAATGTACTCCCCCCATTTTTTTTACATGTTCAATTGGCATGATATTTCTATTTGGTACCTGTCTCTTGGGACAGATATAAACAACAGATTTTCTTTTTTTTTCTCTTTGAGAACTGAAACCAGTTGTCTCAATCCTGTCAGGTGTTACAGATATCTGAAACGATAAAACCTGCCCATCTTCTTATTGGAGTCTGAGGGAGCTGGTGTGGTTTTCTTTGAGCATTGGATTATGATTCCATGGCCAAGCAAGGGTTTGAATCCTTGCTTGGCTATGGGGATCCATTAGGTGACCTTGAGTAACACTCAGGAGGCCAAAGGCAATCCCTTCTGTAAAAACCTTGCCAAGAAAATTCAGTGATAGATTCACTTTAGGGCATCCTTAAGTCAGAAACAACTTGAAGGCACACAACAACAATAGGGAAATGTGTTGTTACTGGTAATGATGCTTTTGCTATCTTTCCTCCAATGCTTTGAAAAATGTATGCACTCATTGTTTAATCTCCTGGCATGTGCCTATTGTTTCTAGGGTAACTGTTTACATATTATGTGAATATTAGGATAATATCAAAGTATTTTACCATTTGCTACAGTGGTAATTGGTTCATCAGTATTAAAAGCATTTTACTGAACTGAATTTTTCTGCAACTGTGGGCATTTTTGTGTCATACTGCTTGTGCCATACTGGTATGGTTTAACTTTCTTCTAAAGCAGAGATGGAATACAGTCCCCTGAAGCCCTTTCCATTCTATGTAATTACAGCAGCACAATTCCCCTTTAACAACCATGGTAATATCCTATGGAATTATGGAGTTTGTAGTCTGGTTAGGCACTTGAGCCTGAGAGTTTTAAATACCCCTCCCTACATTGCAAATCTCAGGATTCCACAGGATGCTGCCATGGCAGTTACAGTGAAATCATAGCACTATAATTGTGTCATAGTGTGTTTGGACTACAACTCCCATTATTCCTCACTGTTGGCTACACTAGCTAGAATGGGAGTTGCAATCCAATAATACATGGGGATCCACTTTTTGCCCACCCCTACTGTAAAGGCACACTATCATAAGAACCCTATGAGGGTCTCAATAGTGTTCTACTCAGGATCCAAAAAATGGATGATAACATCTGTTTGAAAAGGGTCTTTTATTTCTGAATAAATGAACTTCAGATAACTGCTTTAGCAGATGCATTACAATAAGTCAGAAGCCTAGTTGTGAATAGTTCAAAATTTTTATAGGTCTTGAATCTCAGTAGTGTGGACTGCTTCATGTGGGGTTTTTTGCCTTTCATTGCACTCAGAGGATTATACACAACCCATTTTCTTTTAGATAATTGTGTTTCAAAAGAAAATTAACAAAAGGTCTGATTTTTTATTATTATTTTCCAATCTAAATGTGAGATGCTTTAAAAGCCATTTGGTGGAGTCATCACCAACATACAATAAGGGTTGTAAAATTCTACTCAAGATGCTTTTGATTTTAAAATAGAACCATATAAGACAAGTGGAAAACATCTGTTTTTATAGTTATGTATATCTTGTATACATTATATACTTGTTTATTACATATGTGTTTAATTTTAAATAGGAATTTAAATGACTTTTTAGGACCGAATTCCTAGTTTCAGAACTCTCCTTTTAATGTAATGTTGCTGCTTTGTATTACTTTTCTACTGTATGTTTTCTTTAACTAGATCTTTATTAAGAAAATCTGAAGTAAAATAAACTTGTTCTTTTGAGTGATTTCTGTCTCATACACACTTCTAAAATACCATGTGCTTACATGTAAGAGCCCATGAATTTGGTGGAATTAGATGCCCATTTAAATTATACATTAAAGCATGCTACATACAGTCAATCCTGTATACGTCTACATGGAAATAAGTTCTACTGAATTCATTGTGACTTACAACCTATTCCGCTCAATTGGACTTACCCTCAGGTAAGTTTGTAGGCTTACATCCCAATGTTTACTTTGATCTTGATGGGATGTACTTCTATCAGCTCTGCTTCCAAATAAGCATGCATAGTATTTCAGCTTGAGGACAGAAATCCTATGTGTATGTATCTGAATAAGTTATGTTACATAGACTTACTTTCAGGTAAATAAAATTCAGACTGTATGTGTTTGCATGCAAAAGCAAGTTAATACGCTCCACATCTGATGTCTGAATGTGATGGAATAGGTTACCAAGTTGCTTCCTCTCCAGCCACTAAACCAAATTTTCCCAGTCTGGTGCTCTCTCAGTGCTTTAGACTGAAATTCCTGTTGTCCCAAATAATTGCTGGTGAGGTTCAAGGGGTGGTCCAGAGGTGTAGGTATGGGAGAAGAGGGAGGTAGAATGAGAGCATTGCCTTCTAATAAGAATTTTGTCCCATCCCAATGAAATTTTCCTTCACTCCCAAAATTTCTAATGTTGCTGTAACTGAAAACTTCAGTTGAGCATTTAGAAATACGGATTACACATCCAAAGAAAAGGTGCAGCCAAAGTTACCAAGGGAATGCAAACACAGCAAATATAAGAGTTCAAAGTATAAAAGATTTTCAGTGCCTCACCGTAATGCTAGAAATTTAGGAACTGAAACAAAATTTAATTGGGAATCAGAATTCTTACCTGGAAAAACAACACTCTCATTTTGCCCACCTAGCGCTATACCCCTGTGGTTGTTTCATCTCACCTAGAGAGCCCCACATTTGGGAAAGCTCTACTGAACAGCACATTCTGGCTCTTGCTCACAATGTAATTCATAATTATTTTTCAACTGTGAGCCACTTGTTTATCAGTCTGTTTGTCCTCTATTGCCAGATCTTTGGAGTTGGGAGTGATGACTTTTCACCACTGCAGTTAGCTGATCATTTTTCTTTTTGTGGTATGTGTTGTATCAACTCCATGTTCCCATTAGTAGGTCAGTGGAAACTATGTAAATTGTAATCCTGCCCTTCTCTTCTTTTCAAATGCTCTGCCTAAAGCATGTTGAAAAGAGAATGGGTTGTGAACTCAGTGGTGACAAATACCAAAACCCTGAATTATTTCCAGAGCAGTAAATACATGGAGTCTCATCAAAGTGTTGGTTATATGCTGAGAGACAGATAAACCTATGTAAATACTTCATACATTGATTACTTCCTGTAATAGTTAAAATTACTTCGCAAAGTAGATCAGTATAATTCCTACACAGCAGATCCAGGGGGCTGGGGGAAGCTCAGGCCTTCTATCTACCTTTAGAGTTTATAATGCATACAAGATGATTTGTAGATCAGTCTCTTAAGCACTGTGCTGCACTAGTTCTCCATAATCTAGATAAAATATATACTCAGAAAGTTAAGCCATTAATTTCATTGAGGATTACTCTCAAGACTGTGGTATAGGACTGCAGTCTTAATGCAAAACTACAGTGGTGATGCATGCATGCACAGGTCACAGTCTAAACAAAAGAGAAGCAAGTGACAAAAGTGATACTGGTTCAAGCACAAAGCAACTAATGTTTAAAAACAAACTTGATGGGGCTGACCTCTGTTGGTGAGAATGTTATACAAGTATTCCTCAGTTAACAATGATGATGTGTTCCTGGGCATTATTACTTCTTTGACAGAAACTTTGGTACCAGAGGCAGAAATAACATAAAAATAACAGGAATTGGTTCCTACAACGCACACAGAACAGTTTAATATTTTTCAGTAAACGTTTTATTCAAAAATAAAATAAAAAATAAAAAAAATGAGCGCATAGAAGGTCAGATAAGTCTTGGATAAGCCAGAACAAACATTTTGAACCTTCTAGAGACCAACTGAAAGCTTTTTTAAAAGTGCATCCAGGACTGATTTTTCTCTTTTCACCAGCCTCCAGTTTCCTTATGGTGTTCATTGTGGAAGCCAAATTTATACATTTATCCATTTTTAACACAGTGGATGTAGCTAGTGAGGCAGGCTTAGCTGATCTCTCATTTTCTTTGTTCTGTTGTTCATATATGCTCAATTACAAATTCTGGAGGCAGGTGCTGTATGCCTTGCCTATTGCAGGGAAGCACACACAACCAAAGTAGGATCAGCTAGAACAGAATCTCATTATTTCCCAGCTCAAGATTTATGGCATTTGCTGCAGACATGCTACTGCAGTATGTTCCTCCACCTTTCTTCACCTTCATCTCAGTGCCAACACAGCTAAATAAAACACGCTGCATCTAAACAGGAGAAGGAAAAGCAGGCAGGGTAGGCATGAGAAAGCATAGTAAAATGGAATTCATTTTCAGAGGCTTTGTTACCTGAGGTATGCCTGTACAATGAGTATTAGAAGCATCCTCTTCACCGTCTATGGATTTTCATAACATGTGAGCAAAGGCCTATGGTTTTTTCCTCTCTATGGCTAATAGTGGCTTATGTTGTAAGCAGATGTAGACTGGAGTGAATGTAGATCAGCATGAGGGTTGGATTCTGCTCCTCACATTGTGACCCAAATACCAATCTCTCCCCTTCTTACTGGCTGTTTCTAGAAGAAAATATAATTGGGAGATCAAATCATCCATTATGAGGAATAAATGT
Source organism: Ctenosaura bakeri (assembly GCA_948474755.1). Taxonomy (NCBI): domain Eukaryota; kingdom Metazoa; phylum Chordata; class Lepidosauria; order Squamata; family Iguanidae; genus Ctenosaura; species Ctenosaura bakeri. The sequence goes on along the minus strand of CAOLHI010003873.1, from coordinate 136,466 downwards.
GCTTCACAGTATGACCTTTCTTGTTTGTATGTTTTTCTTGACTACATGGGTCTGCTAAAGGAATGTGAAGTGTCCTCCCCACTTCCTTACATTTACCAAATTGAAGTTCTGGGGCCAGGATCCAATTAAGTATGTAATCTGGAACCAACTCCTTCCACCAGAATCAAATACTTTCCCCAGCCTCCCGATGTTTCCTAAAAACCTGTTCTGGAGGACTGGGAAACCCTGTTGTTTTTCTAATGCATGGGCGTGACACAACTGAATCTGATGCTCTCTAACTTCATAATGGATATTGCTACTTTTTACATGCAAATGCTTTGGTTTCCTAAAACTGTCCATATTGAAACTCTGAGAGCCTATCTGCATACCTTTTCCAACCAGCCTTTGCTGTACTTGATGTGAGCAATAAAGCAGCCAGGTGGGGAGAAGCAGCACACTTTTGAGCCAGTTATATTCCATATCCCACCATGGCGCTACCTTAGTATGGTTGTAGGATTGTGTATTCCTAGGAGACAGTGTTGCTGGCAGGGTCTCCCGTGTCAGACAGGCTTTTGCTGAGGAGCCAGAGTAAATATGCCAAAAAGCTACTGGGTAGCAGCAGTAGTGGGGATGACACTGGCAGAAGATGCAGTGGCACCATAGATAACCCTTGTTAGTACTGTGCAGAAGGAGGCACAGAAAACCCCTTTTGAATGTCCTTTACTATGAAAACCCTGTGAAAATTCAAGAGATAGAGCCAAAACATGACATTCCCAGGTTGGAAGGTACTCAACAAGCTACTGAAGCACAGCAGAGGACAACTATGAGTAGCAGTGTGGCTAATGATGCAACGGGACTCAAGCCAAAGGAATGTTCAGCTGTTGACATGCTCACAGGTGAAAGGAAAGGCCAAAGCTACATAACACATAGCTACACTGAATGTGAGAAGCATGAATCAGGGGAACCTAGACATAGTAAATGGAACCTATAAATATTGTAATACTTGGAGTGAGCAAGCTAAAGTGGACAGGAATGGAATGTTATGAGTCAGATAATGCTGTGTTTTACTCAGGAAATGAAAATCTGAGAAGAAATAGGATGGCAATAGTGAGGAAAGATGTAGCAAAAGCAGTCAAAGGATATAACATAAAGTTTGACCATTTCATATCAAGAAGACTTCAGGGCAAGCCTACAAATACACTCATAATCCAAGTATACCCTCCAACTACAGAAGCAGGAGAAGAAGAAATGAAAAGATTCTGTGCTGCAGTCTGGGAGGAAACTGACCACACACCAAAACAGCACTTCTTGTTAATTATAGGCAATGGGAATGCAAAAGCAGGAAATAGAGTAAGATCAAAGATTATGGCTCAGGCATGAACCCTAATGGAAAATTCAGTCAAGAAATCAGAATAAGACTAGGACTTGGAAAGGCAGTTATGAAGGAACTGAACATAATCCTGAAGTACCAAGATATATCACTGAACACTAAAGTTAGGATGGTCAGTGCCACCCTATTTCCTTTTTCTATGTATCTGTGTGAAAGGTGGACAGTGGAGAAAGCTGACAAGAAGAAAATCAACTCATTTTAAAAGTGGTGATCGAAAAGAGTTTTATGTTTTGAATAATTTAGCGCTTTTAAAAGTTTAATGGTATTTAAAATTATAATTTGTTTGTGTTTTAACTTTTTTACTGTAAGGTTTCTAGCTTTTTCCTGTTTTAGCATTTTTTGTAAACCACCTTGGGTCCCAAGCTGGGAGAAAGGAGGAATAGAAAAAAAAAATAAAATAAATGTGACAGAGGCTGGGCTGCAGTAGTGGTCAAGGAAAAAAAAGGGTGGGACCAAAAATAGCCCTCGATTTTAGTTTACGCCTTCAGAGAAGTATTCCAACTGCATGGAATGTGGGAAATCCCCACACAAAAGCTGGAAACCACCAAACGATTGAGTCTTGACTCGTGAGAAAGGTCATTTCCGCCCTACACTGTTGTAGTGCTATTATTCCACTTTCAACATCCTGTGGAATCCTGGGGTTTGTCCTTTCCTGAGGTCAAGGAGCTCTCTGGCTGAGAATTCTAAAGGCCTCTCCCTAAACTGCAGAACCCGTGGGATGTTGAAAATGGAATAAAAGCATTACAACAGTGTAGCATCGAAATGGCCAAGGAGTCCTCCTCCTCCTCCAGAAATCTAAAAGGCTAGACTGTAGTGTCTCACAAGGGCCTGATATCCTGCACCATTAGCCTCTCTTGAAACAGGGTCCGAGAAGAGTCTTAAATATAAGTAAGGCGCCAAAGAAGCGCGACAAAATTGGAGTCTAATCCGACGGGGATGCATAGCATCCTGTGGGATTTTTGGCTTGGGTAAACGTGTCCCCAGGACAGTAGTCCGCACCCTCCCGCCTTTAACAGGCCAGCCGTTCCCGTTCTTTCAGAAACGGAGGCCATTTCCGCACTAGCCTGTTATAGCGCGATGGTTCCACTTTCAACCTCCTCTGGAATCCTGGGGTTTGCAGTTTCGGGAGGGGTCGGCCGGGGTTCCAGAGGAGATTCCAGGATTCCAGAGGAGGTTGAAAGTGGAATCATCGCGCTATAACAGGCTAGTGCGGAAATGGCCGGAGAAGAGACTGGGCGCTGAGCAGATTTCACTGCGTCTTGAAGCGCCGAGATCCGGGCAAGCGCGGGGAGGAATAATCACCGGCTGCTGCTGCGGAGAGCTCCAGGTTAAAGAGGTGGGGGGTTGGGGGTTTTTTTTCCTTTCCTCCTGCTTCCCGCAGGCTCCTCTCAGCGCAATTGAGGGGGAAAGGACTCAGTTCGAGCCCGGGGGCGGGGGGGGCATTCCAGCTGCAGGCCGCCTGGAAAGGAACGTCCTGTGGCGGCGCAGGGCGACCTCTCTGGCGGGCCACCGGCGGCGCTCCGGGGCCCGAGGCGAGCTGAGAGGGCGCGCAGAGCCACGCAAGGCATTCCGGCGCTGGCTCCTCTCGAGGAACGAGTGAGAAAGCCGCGTCGCTTCCCCGCCCTTTTTTTCCCCCAACTGGAAGCTTTGTCGGCGACGCCTCCTCGCCGCCCGGTTCTCCTCAAGGCGCGCGCTTGGCTTCTCCCGGTCGCCTCGCCTGCCACGGGCAGACTCGGCGAAGCGGAGCGGGTCCGGTGACGTCGGGCTTTTTCTCCCCCCTCGCTCCAGTCCCCGCTCGCGCCCTTTGGTCCTGCGGCGAGAAGCAAATGCCCTTCGCGAGCCCTTTGGGCTCCGCGCGGCGCGGGCGAGGGGAGGAGGATTATCCCGCCCGGCCGAGCGGAGCGGAGCGAATGCCGTGAGAGCCTCCCGCGGAGGGGAGGGACCCTGCCATGGGAAGCGGGCGCCCTGCCGCCGCGGGGAGGCGAGAGACCGGCGGGCGGCCGTAGTTATGGTCAGTCATGGCTGGGCTGGCGTACTGGCTGGGTGAGATCCAGCGGCTCTCGCTCCTCTCCCTGTTTACGGCGGCTGTGGCCGTCCTGGCCCTCTACCTGGTGCAGTGTGGCCTGAGCGCGCTGCGGCAAGGCGGCGGGAAGAAGTCGCCAGTGCCGCCGCCTTCCGGACCCCCGCGAGGGGACGAGGAGGACGCGCTTTTCGCCTGGCTCCTGTCCCTGAGCAGTTGGAGGAGCGAGTGGCAGGGAGCCTGGGTCGCCGCGCTGAACGAGGAAGCCAGAGCACGGGCGGTAAGTGGGTTGCCGGATCGGTGAGTTTCCGAAGGTGACCCGGCACTGGCTCGTCACGGGGGGCGCTGGTGTGGGCTCCCTCGTGCGCCCGGGTTGCACTTCCTTACCCGCGGGCCGCCGCACCCACAGCCTGCTTAGCTTGGACGAACCCGGCGTTTAGGAACTAGCAGCAGTCAGGAGGAGCAGTTGCTGGCAGGCAGTCCGCCCCGCACTAGACTCCGCATTATTCCACTTCCAACATCGTATGGAATCCTGGGGTTTGCAGAAACTGCAAACCCCAGATTCCATAGGATGTTGAAAGTGGAATCATAGCAGTATAACAGTCTAGTGCGGAAATGTTAGAAAAAGTGCGCAGCAGGGTCGCTTAAGCCAAAGTGCCTTGAATATGAAAATAGGATGGGTTATGCTCATAGGACTGCAAGCGTATGTATTTTTTTTTTCTGTGAAAAACATTTTCCTTTTCACCCCAGGCTTGCAATATATTCCACCTTAATATAGGCCATTTCCTCACGAGCCTGTTATAGCGCGATGATTCCACTTTCAACATCCTCTGGCATCCTGGGGTTTGCAGTTTCGGGAGGGGCCGGCTGGCCCCTCCGAAACTGCAAACCCCAGGATGCCAGAGGATGTTGAAAGTGGAATCATCGCGCTATAACAGGCTCGTGCGGAAATGGCCATACATTCCTCAATTTTACGTGGCAAGTAGGCTTACTCGTTCTGATACTGAAGAGGAGTGTAGTGGAGTCTCCTTCCTTGGAGGTTTTCAAGCAGAGGCTTGATGGCCATCTGTCGGGATTGATTTGAGGGTGTTCCTGCATGGCAGGGGGTTGGACTGGATGGCCCCTGTGGTCTCTTCCAACTCTGAATTTCTATGATTCTATGAAATGTCCAGCCCAAAATGCATTTAGTGGATGTAAATGCCCTTGAAACCAGTGGGTTTTCTTCCAGGGGATGATCAGGATTTATTTTCCTTTTTTTAAAAAAAAAACTTAACTCTAATATCTGTTTCATGCTGTTTTTGTATGCTGAAAAGTGCTGTGCTTGCAAATCTGTGAAAGAATTCTTCTGCTCTTTCTTGTCTTACATCTTCCTGTAATGTGCTGTCTTACCAGGGTTTTCAATAAACTGTTAATGTCTTTAAACTCTTACTTAAAAAAAAAAAAGGAAGAAAGAAAAGCAAGCTGGATGGTAAATTGGGGGTGCGGGGGAGGAAGGTCAAAGGCTAGGAAGCAAGCTTTCTGTAGGAAAACTGATAGGAAAGTAACAATGCCTTGTGTGCGTACATCCTTTCCAAGACGGCGACTACATCCTCTTCTGAGCTCACTGTCTGGCAGTGCAATGTGTTTTTACTCTCCCAAACTCAAAATAATGCTGTCATCGGAAAGCCAATGAAATTGCTTTGCTTCTGTTCCTTCAACACATCAAACCAACCTTGGGAAGAATGTGGTTGCAACAGTGCTGAGCATATGCAACATGTAGCATGCAGACTAAATGTCACTTTGTTGTGATGTAACACGTTTGATGGATTATATTTATTTGTTGGTTTGGGATGTGAATACATCTTTGTTACTACAGACAAGGACTGGATTTTGTGTAGGGAAGGGGTGAGATTAATGCTGTATGTCAGCCAAAGTGTTTCATATTTCCATACATGATTGGAAGAAAAATATGAGAATTCAAATCTTGAGTAGGGGTTCTTAACTCGTGGTCTGTGGAGCTTAGAGGGGTGTGTTAAGGGATGACCTTCAGGGAATATGTGAACTAGGGGGGAAAAAAAGTCTTCAGTTTGCTATCCACTTACTTTGAAGATTGTGCTTGAATGTGTGTAATTTTTTTTTTCCTGAGAGTGGATCTGTAGGGTATCAGATTGTCAAGGGATACATGACCCCCAAAAGATTAAGAACCATTTCTCATGGCTATAGAAGTCGTTGTCATGCTTAATCACCCCGGAAGGTTATATGAATTATGACTATCAAGTAGACTTTTCAGATGTGTGCCTAAGTGCTTGTTTGCAGTCATCAGAGCTACAATTTCATCTTTCTCTGCCCACTTTTTCTCTGAACAGCAGATTTTTTTTAACCTAGCAATGATGTATTACAAGCTGCTTTTGAAACTCTTCAAAGTATACATCGCAGATCAAAGATTACTCTTTAGGAGCGTGTCAACGGCAGTGGTGTTTATGCTTCTCTAACAGACTGCTTCTCTTGTAGCCAGTGAAGGCATTCTAAATATCATTAGGCATGTACTTATTTGGAAACATTTCTATTAAATACTGCAAGCCTTATTGTATTCTGGAATTCATTATTCTTCATTTTTTCTGAGGTACTGGTGCTTGAATATTTGTTGTGTAAAATATACTTATGCTACGTTTGCAAGTTTCAGAATTAGCTGATATGATGTAGTAGCTGAAAGTAAGCCATGATCAGCCTGAGTGTAAATCTTACCTCTGACATGGTGTTGTTAGACTGAAGCAGAAAAATTTTGCCCCAGACATCTATACCAGTGTGGTGTAGTGGTTTGAGTGTTGGATTGTGACCCTGGAGACCAGGATTCGATTCCCCACTTGACCACAGAAATCAATGAGGTGATCTTGAGGGCCTCCATGATCTCAGCCCCAGAAAACCACATGATAGGTTTGCCTTAGGGTTGCCATAAGTTGTAAATACATGAAGGCATACAACAACAACAGCAACAACAACAAAATCTACCTACTGGGTGGTGGGTAGATGCTTGAGGGCTGTATACCAGCAGGCATTGCCAAAGCCGATGGGGTGAGGGGCGAGATTGGCACCACACTGTAGGATGTATGGCAGTCACAGAGTGCTGAGTTAAGTGAGCCTTCCTCTCCCAATACACTATTGTGCTCTTGTTAGCTTGCCAGTTTGTATATTCTCAAGTGCTATATAAATGATAACTTTACTGTAAAATTAATAATAGTTATTTTCTGTTCTGCATTGTCTGTGTGTGGAAGTAAGAACAGAGTAGTTGAAAGTTAAAGTTCGTAAAGAACTTGGTATATATCAGCAGCCCTTGCTTAATGTTCTGTTTATATCAGAGGTGGGCAACAAGTAGCCCTTAGCCTACAGTCCTCCTCCACATTCACATGTTTGACCTTAACAGATTTCGTTATTTGCAAGGCGTGCGTGTGTCTTCCACCCCATTCTCCTCCTCCCAGTCCCTTGCATTTTGTCAGGTGTGGAGAAGGAAGGCAAACACCTAGACAAAAGGCAAGAGAAAGTTGGGGGGTGCACATGCACACCTTCCTTCTTCCCCTCTGGAGCTCCCCCTGCCCATTCCCCTGCCTCTGGTGCTGGAGCTAAGAACTCACACTGAGGCAAAAGCCAAGGAAATGGTTGGGGGAAGCTCGCACAAGTCTTCCCTCCCCACCCCCGGAGCTCTCTCCTTCCCTTGCCTTTGGTCCTGGAATGGTAGGGGGAAATCCCCAGAACAGAATGGGAGGTGGATCTGAGGGGGAGTTATTGTGTTTTTTTCCACTTTCATGAGGATTCTGTGCCTCAAACTCTCATGAAAGCAGAGGGGTCACTGCAGTTCCACATAGGCCTTCTTCCTAATTTTAGAAGCCCTTTGCAAGCAGTGAATTCAGACCTCTGGCGAGAATGATTTGTCCCTCCCTCAATGCAGGAGAGAGAGTGAAGGTATGAGGAGAGAAAGTATGGACCCCCCCCGCAGCAACCACTGACAGATTATCCCATCTCACTTCAAAATGCAACCCCAGTAAGATTCACAGCAAGTTCAGTGTTAAAGCTGTTTTTAGGTGAAGATCCTGTGCCCATGTGGTTTGCTTCATTTGTTGGCCTACCACGCATTTGTGAGTCTAAAATGCTTCTCCAGTCTAATTCAGGGGTGGGAATCATGTTGTTTTCCAGGTGTTATTGGATTGCAAGTCACACATGCCCTACCTGTCTTAGTGGTGAGGAATATTGGGAATTACAGTCTGTTTAGAAACAGCATCTGGAGCATTATTTCCAGCCTGGATGAATATACACAGTTGTGAGTCTGTAAAAAATCAAGACACTTAATTCAGAGAGAAATAGAGGAACTGTACAGCAAGTATGTATAATTACATACATTTTATTGACATTGTTTCTAGGTACAGTATTTTCCAGTACAGCCTTAGATTTTTTCCCCCTGCTACTTCAACTCCAACATTTACATTTTACCTTAACATTAAGAAAATTTCTTTGGAATGGCTTTATGATCTTTAGCTCTTGTTCTAAGGACATTGCTGGTTCAAATAAGTGTGTTGTTTTTCTTCTGTTCTTCAGGACCCCTGGTTGTTTACATTCAAAGAAGATACAGCTACTCACCCTTTAGAACTTGTGGTACAGCAAGTTATAAGTGTAATAAAGTCTGCTGAACAAAAGGTGAGCTTTGCGTTTCCCATCATTTCTTCAGTTTGTGCCTCCCTGCTGCCAATGTGTGAACATGGAACAGCTGAAGAGGTGTGCTAGATGAGTTTCTAAACCCTGGAAAATTTGTTTTCTTTCTTTTTTTTAATAAGATACATATTTGTAACTGTAGCTGTTCCTTCTGTTCTACCTTGGACTTGCTTGTGGTGTGGAGCATGTGTGTGAATCTTTAAAAAAAATCCTATGACCATTAACACAAGAGAAGTGGAGGGCTTGTTTTCTGCTGCTCCAGAGACCAGGACAAGGAGCAATGGATTCAAGCTGCAGGAAAGGAGATTCCACCTGAACCTCAGGAAGAACTTCCTGACAGTCAGGGCTGTCCGGCAGTGGAATATGCTGCCTCGGAGTGTAGTGGAGTCTCCTTCCTTGGAGGTTTTTAAGCAGAGGCTTGATGGCCATCTGTCGGGAGTGCTTTGAGGGTGTTCCTGCATGGCAGGGGGTTGGACTGGATGGCCCCTGTGGTCTCTTCCAACTCTACATTTCTATGATTCTATGATTCTAGTAACTTGTGCTCAAAATGTACTGTGTTCCTAACAATCTTGTTTGCATCAGTGCATCTGACTGAATTGCTGCTTTTCTTACAAGTTTTATAGCAATAAACTATACATCTATAAAAGTTGTTCATAGAATCACAGAGTCTTAGAGTTGGAAGGGACCTCAAGGAGCATCTAGTCCAACTCTCTGCCATGCAAGAACACAAAACTAAATTACCCCTGAAATAGGCCCATCCAATCTCTGTTTAAAGATTTCAAAGGTGGAAAGTCCACCGCCCTCTAAGGCAGAACTTTTCAAACTTTCCATGTTGGTGACACACTTTTTAGACATGCGTCATCTCATGACACAGTAATTCAGTTTTGTTAGCAAAACAGAGGTTAAACTAACCCCTTATAAAAGATACGGACCAATACATAAATTGTAATAATGAAATTATGAGAAACAAAATTCTTAATTAGATACTTATCCATTTTAGGGGTAATTCAACTGCAATTTAAGTAACTCAACATGAAAATAACAGCACCAGCACCCCACTCCTGCAATTATAAAGTGAGAAAACGATCCTGTGTGGCACACACCTACAGATAGGTGGCTTTTTGTCAAGCAGCCGTGCCTTTTCAAATTCACTTCCACTGGTTTAATCCAATGACTCATGTGCAGTACCCACAGGTGTATCTAAGGTGGGGTGCTCCTAGAGATGTAAAATTTCCGGAAATTTTGGAGCCATGGAAAAAAACCTTTTTTTTTCCTTTTCTTTTTCAGAAAAAAATGCAAATTTTTGGAAGAATTGAAAAAAAATTGAACATTAGCACTTTTTACAGATTGAAAGTCACTCTGTTACTTTAGGAGCATAAAATATGACTATATTTTTTTTTTTAAAAAAAAATTCATTTGTAACAAATGGAGCAACAATTTCCTGAACTGTATGGAACCTCTTTGTTTTTGCTAGTTTGTGTGGAGCAGGCAAAAAATAAATAAATATAAAGAAATTTTTAAAAAATTAAAAAAACAGAAGAAACCATCAACATTAGTAACAACAAAAATTATTTATTTTTCCTCTCCACAGTATGAAATAGACATAAAGCCCCCATTGCCATAAAAAGAATTGAAGGAGGGGCAGTGTGTGAAAGGGAGGAGAGAGGAATTACATGCCCCCTAAAGGAAGGAATGCTTCTTGCTCCTGCATTAGAGAACTCAGTTTATAACCTAGGACTTGCTTGTCCTCAAGTGCACAGAAATTAGAATAACCTGGTACTGTACATAGTTTTTAGAAATGATTTGGAGAATATATGAACACCTTGATCTTAAAGATTTTATTCATCATGTTAAAATAAAACATTCCATAATTGATTTTCTTCCTTTTTTCAATTTTTCCAATTTTTCAGAAAAAAAAACCAAAAAAGGTTTCAGGGGGAAAAAAAGAAAAAAATGTTTTTTTTCCAAATTTTTCGTTTTTTCCCAGGTCCTCACATTGCCACCACCCTTGCCGGGGTCTTTCTCTGCCCAGGGCAGCGATGGTGACACACCTACATACTGCAGCCAACACACTAATGTATTGTGACGCACAGTTTGGAAAGCTCTGCTCTAGGGCAATGTATTCCACTGTCAGCTAGCTCTTACAGTAAAAAAAAAAAATTCTTCCAAATGTTTAGGTGGACTCTCTTTTCTTATAATTTCAATGCTTCTGTAATGTAATGTTTCATGAGAGGAAGTAGCGTACACATGTAAGGGTTATATTCTTTCCTACAAAGCACATATAGTATAGTTTAGCAGTTTGTGATAGAAGGCTAGTGGCCCTGTGGCTATTCAACAAAAGCACTGTTGCAGAATCTGAAATAGTAAAAATGGCTATTTTAAAATACTTTCTTGCTTAGTAATATGCTAGTAAACTTGGTTGTTAGAATCTTATTTTGTTTGTACAGTCTTGTAGATGTTGGATTTACTTGGAAAAATTGTCAAAACATATTTTTGACAAGGTTGTGCTCAGTGGAATATATCTAGTATCACTTCTGTAAGAAAAATATTAACTTAGATCAGACAGATGTATGCAAAGAGTTCTTGAAGAACATTAGTATAGCAGTGACTCCTTGAGAAGCGGACGTACGTATAAGTTGTACTAACAGCCAGATTTTTGTTGGAATAAGCAATGGAAGTGCTCCTGGGAGCAAAGACAGTAATATCCAAAGGGGCCCTATAGAATAAGAATTAAGGGTACAATTTATTCCTATGTAAACAAGAGGAGACAAGCATAGTCCTGTAAAACTGGCCTTTTGTGGACACCATTGGTGCCTTATCTCTATATTTGTTTTGGTTTAAGGCACACCCAGAACAAAGTTCACTTATCACTGTCTGCAGTTCACAGTGGTTGTAAACTGGGAGTGGAGCTCTGCATGCTTTCACTAAATTATGAAATATACGTGTTTATCTAACAGTGGGAGTGTTTTTTTTATTACTTGTTAATAGCAACAGAGACTATTGATTGTAGGAAGTAATTGAGTAACAAAAATATCTATATTTTCCTTGCAATTCTATGATTATCTTATCTTGACAAACCAAAGTAGAATAGAAAACACCTAGTCCACAGCTGAACCCTTTGAGAAGGAACTAGTGCTTAATTCTAAGTACTGATAAGCAGAATTATGCTTTTCACTGTGCCTTAACTGAATGCTTAATACTGAATACTGAAAACACTTATTTATTGTTGGTAGAATTGTGATGATGTGGATTTGATCTGTGCCAGGAGGTGAGGCCACTTTGAGATCTTTGTGTAGCGTATTATAGGCATATACACAGGCACACCTGTTCTTTCCATTTTGAATTGGCTATTTTGAAGGTTTCCTTTTCTTTCCCATTGAGATAGAAATAGGGAACTTTTTTCTCTTGGGGGCAAGGATGGAGTAGCACTTGCTTTTCTCTCACACCTTTTCTCATTCTACCTTTCATGTTTCCCACTTCACTTGGAAGTGACACATTCCAAGTACCTCGTCAACCTCAAGTCTTCCCCTCTTCGACCTTTGCAGAAAAATTGATCCACTGTACATCTACTAGGTGACCTTGTGCAGATCACACTCTCTCAGTCTTAGAAGAAGGCAGGAGCAACCCCCCTGTGAACAAATTCTGCCAAGAAAATCCTGTGATTCGGACTTTAGGATTGCCATAAGTCAGAAATGGCTTGAAGGCCAACAACAACAACAACACATGCATTCCTTTCTTCAAAGTCCCATACCAGAGCAAATTGCCCACCTCACCTCTTCCTACTATCTTGCTTGCCTTATCACTTGGTTTTCTGTTTCTTCACCTTCTGTAGCCAATGATTAAATCAGGGCTCAGAGAAAACTGGAGTATGGGGCAAATGTCCCCTTGCCATTTTGTTCCCTCCTCTTTCTGCTGGTTTCTCTGGTAACTCTTCTGGAAGGCAGAGGACAGCCTGGAGGTGAGCAGAGCTGAAAGAGGCTCACCCAAAAGTATGGTGGGACTGAAGAAGAGTCCACAAGCTGGGTGGAAGAGTTCAGCAGACTGAACCCTTTGCAGTAGTGAGAGAACTCCCCAACACCACAGATTCCTTTGGGCAAAGTCTGTTTGAGGCTATAAAAGAATGTGGTACTTCCAGTTCTGCACCTGAAGATTTCACAGTTGGGAAAACAGGAAACAGCAATACCTACAGCTTTAGGAACTTTAGGAAAAATTGTATGTAAGATCAGAATCCTAGAAATGTTTACTGAGAGTAAGACTATTTGAATTCAATAAACCTTACTTCTCAGTAGACATGTCTAAGGTTCCAGTGTAAATAATTTTCATTAACATCTTCAGAATAAAGAGACTTCAGATGGAACTGAAAGACTGAATGATAGGATGGATGGTGGTTGAAACTTTTAACTTGTGAGCATTTATATCAAGTTTTGGATGGTTCACTTAACAGTAAAATATCATCATTAATCAATTTGATATGAAGTGCCCATAATTTTGATAAGAGGCCCCCAAGCGGAGAAGGTCCATATATCATAATAGAGGTTTTGACCTGGGAGTTAGGTATTGGATACCTTAGAAAGCTGCTTGATTATATTTTCTTGTAGCAAGACATTTCTTTCTTAGCAATCCCAAAATACATTAAGAACTTATCCATGTCTAGCAGTTCTATAAAACTTATGAATCTCCATTCAGCACCCACACTAGGCCAGTCAAGTGTTCAGTGATTCTTCCCTGACCACTTTTTATTATCCTGAAAAAAAAAAAGGCAGCTTCAAAATTTATCATGCCACTCTTGGTCTACCATATGTGGGAAATGGGATGCAAAAGTTATGCAGGTTCTGATGTTTTTAGTCTGTAAAAGCTAAGTGGCTGATATATAAATAGATTCAATGTCACCTATTCATTCCTTGCTAAACTTCTTGAAGTGATGGTTTTAATGCCTACTATTGGCAGCTCTTAACACTAGTTTCTTACACTGTATCTGTGAAGGATTTACGCCAGGTTAAGTTCTTAGGCTCACTGGTACATCACAATAATATGTGTCTTACAGGAGGCCATAGGCTGAGACCAAATTCATACACTTATCCATGTGACAAGGTTTGCTTATGAAATCCAGTATTTCATGAAAATGTGCTAAAACGACTGAGGAGAAAGCTCACTGGAAACAACAAGAGCTACTCCACTGAAATAAATGCACACTACAAATAAAACAGAGCCTGTGTGGTGTAGCATTTTTGAGTGCTGAACTACATGACTCTGGACACCAGGGTTTGAATGCCCTGTTGGCCATTGAAACTCACTGGGTAACTCTGAGCAAGTCACATTCTCTCAGGCTCTGAGGAAGGCAAAGGCAAATCTCTGGATAAATCTTGTCAAGAAAACGCCATTGTAGGTTTGCCTTAGGGTTGAAATGACTTGAAGGCACACAACAACTACAAGGAATAACAACAAAAAGTGACTTGAAGGCAAACAGCAACAAACAATCACAGAATGGATTCTGAGAGGGAGCAAAAGGGAGCAGATTGCAAAACCACACAGAGATAAAAGTTACAAGGAATTACAGTATCAGACATTGAGAAGGTGGAGTGACAGGCCTGCTATCCAATTTCTTGTGTGCTCTTTGAGTGCTGTAACATATGGGAGTGATTATAGACCTTCAGGAGTGCGATGGCAGAATTGTTGAAATTGCATCTGCTGGGTAATTGGCACATTATCTGCTGTATACATATATATTGTTAAATAGCTTAATAGCTCGTAACAGCCAGCAGATATCTGAATGGTATGCAAGGCAGTTGCTGCTCAAAAGAGGCAAGCATTATTTTGGATGCTGTCCGCAGCTTTGGCAGGCTGTTGGCATGTCTTATGTATTGTGTCTCCATCTTTGCTCTGCCTGTATGGTTGGAATTAAAGAAAATATTACAGAACACAGTAAGACTCCTATATTCTCCTTCCAAGATAAACCTTGACTGGGTAATCAACACATACCAGGAAATCTTTACTGCTCAGAAAAGTGAGTTGAATGTAATATGTAAAGTTTTTGTGCCATGCCTTCATAAATATTAATGTTCAGTGAAATACAGTTAAAAAGAGTGGCCTTCTCTGACATTTTTCTAACAACTGAAGTGGTCAGCTTACATGTTAAAGCACTTGGCTTTCAGCAGGAGCCAATTATTTTGATGCACCATAAATAGTTCTGTAGTTCAGATCATGATCACCAGTGGTTCTTGTTGGTGGTTCCTCTTCCATATTTATTTTTCTCACATAAAACTAGATGGAATACTAATTGTGGAGTAGTAGTAGTAGGGTTGATTTTTTAAGAAAGGCTTCCATAAACAAATGGTATAGATGTATAAGGAACATACTGAAGTCTTCTGGATTTTGAATCATCTGACCAATTTTAATTGCTACAAGAAATAGCTCTCTAATGTCTTCTCAGTACAATCACTAAATGCAAGTCTCCTCTGATAAAGACTTAAACTACCTGCCTGTGTAGCATTAGAGTGCTCCTTAGGTTGTTATAACAAGTCCCAACCACTGCATACCTGAAGAAAAGTGTTTGCATGGCATATAGTTTAAAGTGACTTATATAAGCGAACCTAAACCATAGGTTACTGGGGAAATATTGCCAATCTAACCCCAAAAGTAGTTCAACCCAGCCTGATAAAAAAAGTCTAAAAGTAGACAAAACACAACAGAATCATTCAGAGGGAAGCTTTAGTGGGTCGAATCTGGACTTATGAATGATCAGACTGAACATATTAAACAAATACTATTGAAGTTAGTTTTTGAAACTAAGTAAACTTACTTTGGAAAGAATTGTAAATTGCCATAGGTTTTACTTTAAATTTATCTTTACTAAGACTGTTATAAGTGAGTTTATACTAAGTTGCTAATCACCTTTTTAAGGACTGACTACTATGAAGTCATATGGATTTTTATGTTTCTTGTATTTTACTCATATCTGTACTAAATACATAAGCCTTAAAATGTGACTTATGTAGTTAATTACCACTTAAGTTATTTGTTGATCCATTTTCATCTGTTTTACTACTTGTGAAATTTCTAACAGAGCTATAGTTATATTTGGATTTCATGCTCCAAACCAGAGGTAGAAACCACAGACGCAATATTTATTATTTATTTATTGGATTTATACTCTGGCTTTTCCTGTGATGGGATCCAAATTTATAATAACCTCTGCCATTGTCATTTTCAAAAGTTGTGGGAAAGGAGTAGAGGCAGCCAGGGATCTTTCCTAAGCTTGTAGGAAGACCTGGAAGGTAGTGGTGATTTCTTGATTTGGTCTGAGCAGGCTTGAAATACAACCTTAGCAGAAGGAAGATTAAAAATTTTGATAATGGTACTTTGATAACAGCTAAATTTGACTATCTAGTAAGCTAGGGAATTCTGGTGGCGCTGGCTTATTCTTTTCCCACAAGTCAGAGAAAGTATCTGTGGAAATGTGTTTCTCTCCCCATTTTTGCTACCACATTAATGAAATTTAGTGAATAGAGGAACGAACAGTCAGCTGTAGCCTTCAGGTGGATTCAGGGAGGTCTAATACATATTCCTGTCCCTCCCCTGTGTTGACTGAAGCATCGTATATGTTTTGCAAATCGAATATATAATTTTTTTTTAAAAGCTAAAATAGCCTGACAAAGACATGTGACCTTCCAGGATTTCCCAAATATTGATTGCAACTGAGTCTAAGGCGATAGAGCGTATAGAGCAACATAAAATATTGTTGCAACATAAAGCAGCCTTTTTTTTTTTTAAATTACACTAGCAGAAATGACAGAAACAATAGAGGGATCTAGGATTCTAAGTTAGCCGTGACTGCGCAGCAGTGTCCACACCCAAAACAGAGGGCAGTAGTAAAGAGATGAGTGCATGCATTTTCTTACAACTGTTACTTTGGAAAAATGCACTGTCATTATTTAAAAACAGATGCAAGTAAACAGACTTCAAGACTCTTTGTGCTTCTGAGGGACATTTTGTATTAACCATTTTTTAATTGTGTTGTGCTTTTAAAATGTTGTATGGCACCTTGCATCCTATGTTGGGAGAAAAGCAGGATATAAAATAAATAATATTGCTTACGAGGGAGTATGCGGGGGCAATTTGAAAACGGTGACCTTTGTTATAATCTTTTGTGTGGGATTGTTGGTTAGAAATCCAAACCACCTTTAATAAGTGAAATATATTACTGCACTGTAGGCAACCATTCTCTCAGCTGCATTTTCACATACATCGTATTCACATCAAATCCCACAAGAAGATTGAGGTCTGTAGAATTCAAGGATGTGTGTCAAGGAAAGTGAACAGGGGTAAAAAATAACTGACCTGATGCAATCTCTAAAACAGATGTGGGAATCATGAAGTCCTCTGCTGTTGTTGGAATACAACTCTCAGCAGCTCTGGCCAGCATAGCTGGTGGTGAGTAATCATGGGAGCTAGAGTCCTGCAACATCTAGAGGAATGGTTCTCAACCTTCCTAATGCTGCGACCCTTTAATACAGTTCCTCATGTTGTGGTGACCCTCAACCATAAAAATTATTTATTTATTATTTACAATGCCTCCTCCCCCCAGCAAAGGCCGCCTCACCGGCCAGGAAAGGAAGGGGGGCCAGGCAGGGAGGGAAAGAGGAGCCACGTGTCTCCCCTGGGAAAAAAACTCCGAGAACCCCCCCAGGCTCTGCTTCTGCTTCGCTCTTGTTTCTGCTGGGGGGGAAGTGTGGGAAAAGTTTCCAGAGTGTCGACCCTGGCCGGGGGGGGCGGGAATCCCAGCGCCTTTGTCTTTTGTGCCAGGCGCAGCTCACCCCCCTGGAAAAGTGCCTCCTTGCGGCCCCCCGGCCCTTCCACAGCGCCCTCCTCCATGGCGAGTGGGGCAGGGGCCGTGGCAAGGAGGGGCCTGCCCCCTGTGCTGCTGCTGCCCTCCCAAGCTGGCCCGTCAGATGGGAGGTTCTCCCGGTAGCGGAGAAGGGGAGCGATTTCAGTCCCTTCTGAACAGGGGGCAGGAGGACGCGAGCGCATGGCTCACGCTTGCACACCACCACTCCTGCTGTGGCGATGCTGTGGCCGCACGTGCTCCTGCCAAAGGGGGCAGGAGGACGCGAGCACATGGCTCGCGCTTGCGCACCACCACCGAGGAGGGAATGGAGCCTAAGACCATCGGAAATACATATTTTCACCCCTGTGAAAAGGTTGTTTGACCCCCCGCAATGGGGTCAGGACCCACAGGTTGAGAACCGCTGAGAGTTACATAATTTTCACCCCTGCACTACAATATCCTGGTGGAGATGAGAGGGATTATACATCACATGGCTAAACTGAACTGAATGTTTAGAGATGAGAGGGAAAAAAACCTACCTTTTCTAAATTCTCAGAAACATCCTCAGTCTGAAATGCAACAAAATAGTGTCCAGCCTTCAGGCTGACAACAACACTATGTAGGGCACTGGGAAAGTTTCAGGAGTTAAAAGAAGAAAATATTGTATCTTTCTGCGAGCCAGTACAAAACATTTCTCCAAGGCTTTTGTTCCTGCCTGCGTAGAGCTTTGAACAAGGACTCTCCTGCTAGCAGTTGGAGATACCGTCCAACTTTTTAGTTTGATCTTGAAAAGAAATGTAGTTTAGTTTTATAACAGTAAGCTTTGGTTTTAAGCAACATGGTTCTGTCCTAGTTTCATTCACATGATGAGAGGGAGCACTTGCCTTACCTTGAGCCTCTTGTCTTGGGAAGGATGGTGGAACAAGCATGTCCCTCCTTACAGTCACATGTCAGAGCTTGCTGCCACCACCACCAACCACTCAGTGTCCGAGCTTGGTCTGGGCTGGCAGCCAGAAGAAGCTGATAACAAACGCAGGTCAGAAACTCAGCAGTAACTTAAGTGGTCAATTTACTGAAGAAAAGAAGCAGCTTTGCAAATGAGAAGCAGTAAGGATCCCAACAATGTCTGTAAATCAGAAGCAGGCAAAAACAAACACAAGTCAAAGGCAGAAACACAGGCAAGGGAAGCAGACAGAAGCATACACAGAAAAAGGGTCAGTTGGTTGCTGACAAAGACTAGAGGAGAAAGGCACCATTCTTACAGGATCCAGGGTGAGCGCAGCTGGTTCCTGATTAATTGGGGCTTGGCATAAATTTGCTGGGAGTGACACAGAAGACCTTTTTGGTGTCTACACTGGGCAAAGGTAGGTACAGCTAGATCATTCTCTGTGTCAGAGTGAGCAGGGCTCCCTCCTGGGGCTGACACTTCTGTCCCTGGGGTGGGTGGTGGTACTGTCTGCTCTGCAGGTTCTGCTGCAGCAGTCTCTGTGTCGGGGCTTAGAGTAGGTTCTGCTGCCTCAGACACTGAGTCTCAGTCTAGGTCCTGGAAGCCCATGACACTCAGCTCCAAGGGACCAGAATGAGCAGTAACTGCCGTTAAAAACAACCACAACCAAAATTTTGGTATCTGATGTGATGATATCACATTGAGCATTGCATGTCGAGGCTTTCAAATTGTGGCTGTCTGCTGCCATTTCTAGTGCTTCTCCCTCCAAAATGCTCAAGTTTCCAGAGCCGTGCAAACTGAACTTAGTGGATAGAAGGAGGGTATGGGTAACTGCAGCAACAGATGATCCATGGACTGAGGTGGCTAGGTGGCATGCAGCCTGACTGTTGGAGTAGCCATTGTTTGTTCACCTCAGGTAGTAGTATGGCTTTGACTGTGCCTAGGAGGAAGGGTGCTGTCTTTTCCTTCTTTGGCCAAAGCCACTGCCATAATCAAGACCTGGACTCTGTCTCAATGAATGTCAGTCAGTCAAAAAATGCATATTATTGTTTCTTCTAAAGCCAAGTCTCGCTTTTGTTTCAGGTGGTCTCTTGTAATGTCATTGGAAATGCCTTTCATTTTATTGTCAGTGTGTCCCATACTTCACCTGTTACCACAGAATGTCAGTCTTACAGTGTAAAGCTGTCTCCGCTTTACATGAAGGTAATGTTTCAAACTTCCCTTCAGACATTTTATATTAAGCTCTAGAAGAAAATATTAAATTTTTGTACATCATTGTTATAAGTTAGCTTAGGTATTCCTGTAGGTCAATTGCCATTCAAGACTTAATGTTGCATACATTCAAAGAGCTCTCCAAGCCATCATTTGGAGGAACAGGAACAAGCTACAGGCTCAGCTTCTCTCTCCTGCCCCTGCATTCAGCACCTATGTACAGCCGCTTCATTCCTTCTTTTATGTGTAGAAAAATCAAAACAGAATAAAATGACATAAAATGGCAGTTTAACCATAGTTGTAATAGGAAATAGGACTGCCCATGCCCTCCAAACCAATAGGAAGTAGGACTGCTCATGCCCTTCAAACCAAGAGGGGACATTTCTGTTCCCCTCCTGGTCAGATCTGATCTGATCCAGACTTCAGATAGTTATTTGGGAATCTGGATTGCCACTCCTCCCATTCACTTCTGTTGGGAAATCAGCATATCTGAATCAAGCTTTGAAGAATAATACACTCTATGGAGAACATAACACTATAGACAAATAGCTTCAGAGGTTTTTTTTCATTTCATTTTAGGTATCTTTAAAGCTCCATTTTAAAATTACTTCTTAATTAACCTAATTGAACAAATGTGTCAGGATATCTCTGACTATGTTGTGTGTTGTGTTTTAGTAAACAAGGCTGTGTCTCCCATCTGTCTTGGGCAATTTGGTAATCCAGAATTGCAAAATTGTTTTTGTTTAATGATTACATTTCTCAATAAACAAGGAGAACCCTGAATAATAAGTGTTGGAGGGGAGATGTAAAGGGGGCTGGCTAAGCCTCAAGCAAATAAACAATAAACTAGTAGTAGTGTAACTTAAAGTTAAATTTTATAAAAAAGGCTCCTTTAACAAACAAGCACACACTTTTCTTTACCCTCTAAAAGGCATTCCCTCCCAGTCAAGAAAAGGGGATTATTTGATTTGACCAAAAGACTTGAAAATTTAAACTTGAGAAGAGTGAGAAAAATCCTTGTGCTCATATATGCATCCGAACAGTTACATTAAGCCTTAAGAAAATGGAAAAAATCTCACAAACATATACACATGCATAAGCAGCCCCAGAGGAAGACTGAACATAAAATTCCCAGCCTTCCTAAGCAAATATGAAACAAACAATGCAAACACACAGACCTCTTAATAGTTTTCTCAGATCTGTCTCTCTAGTTTCAGTCTCCCTGCCAAACTCTATGTAGCTACATCATAGCAGAAAGTGGAGAGTATAATCCCAGTGACATCAAACAAAAGCCCTGCCTACGAAAGCCATGATTGGAACTGCCAGAAAATACTAATGAAATTTTTGCCATGTCCTCAAAGGTAAACCTATTGCTTCATTTGCACTCCAACCCCTCCCCATAACATCACACTTCCCCATGCCTTTTTTTCTCTCCTCACACTGAAATGTCCATTATTTCAGAGTGATCCAGAAAGCATTGGGGACCTTTGAGGTTGTATAAACTGCTCTGGGTCCAGTGGGCTCTGATTCAGATCTATTCCAAATTGGATCAAGTTGATCTACTTCAGAATTCAAATTTCAGTTAAATCACATACGCATTCCTCATGGAATGCTATACAGCTTCCAAATTACAGCTGGCCAAATTTAATGGCTGCCAAGCAACCTAGAGTGTGAAAGTGAGCTTTAAACCTTGAGTTATATGAGTGATGAGCAATGTGATGTTACTTGAGACTTCCATTTCAGCTGATATTTTCAGGAAGTTGGTGGGAGGTTAGCAAAAATGCTGCGTTTTTGGTACAATTTTGGTGATCTCTCTTCCCCTCAAAAACTTTTTTTGAGGGGGCAATTCGGGCATTTTGAGGGTGCCTTGGGGATTTGGGGAGTGTGAGAAGAGTTGAATACTTTCCTGTATTATATTATGGGATATTTGGAAGCTGTATAACAGAAAGCCTTGATTAACAGCAGCTTCCATTCTTATTTTGTCTCTTGTACAAAGGGAGTAGTGCAGCAGCAACAACCCACAAGTACCTCACAGGTACCTCAAACTTGGCATATCTAGGCTTCACCAGTCTATCTGAATGTGGTCTGCATCTGAAACAGCAAATACTGATTTGAGTAAGCCCTCCAAACCAGAATAAAAAATGGAAATACTCAGAAAATGTTGCATTAAATAATTTAATAAATTATTATTATTATTGAGGGTTGTGGCCCAATGTAAATCACGGCAGGGTAAGCTGTTCTGTTAGCGTAGAGCTGCTGTCATAAGTAAAGTTTAACTGTAAAGAAAATGCCTGCAATTCAGTGAATCTGTATTATCTGTAAAACTGAAGTAGCAGTCTTAACAATCTGTTTTATCAACAGCTGGAACTTTCAATGAAATCCAAAGAAGAAGACATGCAGGTTAAATGGTCTTTAATCTACACCTCAGAAACAAGAATTGAAGCCAAACCTACTACAATCCAAGAAGTAAGTATATTAGTACCTGTCTTAACTTTTAATTTCCAGCAAAAACTACGAATTGAAGTAAATCATAATATCTTAATGAACTTAAAGATTTGATAATTCCTTACTGAAATCAGTCAAACTGTAATTTTTACACAGAGTAGGACTTGCTTTCAAGTACGTATATTCAGAAGCAAGAAGTACAGCTGTAATATAGCGTTTTCTATTGGACGTACAAGCCTTTGAAAGAATTAAAATTAAGAGGGCTTGTCTCTTTATGTGAAGGGGTGGAGAGCTGTGTCCCTCCAGAGTTTATCTACCTTGAAGTCCCATTAGTCCTAGTCAAAGTAACGTGCGATGAGGGTTTGTGGAAGGTTGCAGTCCAAAAATATTTGGAGGGCCAAAATGGTCACCATGTTATATGAGCAGTTATAAGCCACTCCATTTGAATGCACACTTTTAATAAAAGGTCAACAGAAGCTCTTTTGATATTTGCCACACTGTGGAGAACAGTGTCCAGTTGGATTTCTTTATCACCTTCACTTAAGATCAGTCCTTTTTACTGCATATCAGAATGCTTGAAAACTGCTTGTTGTGGAAACAAGAGAGGTTACTGCTTGTCTCCTGTTGATTATTGTATGAGTTACAAATCAGTAATCAGATGACCTCCTGCTTGGATGAGGGGAGCATGTTTTAAAGGGTTCTCTCTTGCAAGAACCCCTTCCCAGATTAAGGGGCCCTTTTGAACATGGCAACCTTGAGTCCCAAAGGGTTGCTGCTCCAAGTTGACTCCAATCACTGAATCAGCACTGAAGTTTTAACAAACAAACAAACGAGCCTGGAAAACTGATACCAATATCTAAGGCCCTTTTCCCACCTTACCTTGTTCCGGTGTCATTGCAAGGGGATCACGTGAGGAGCCTCTTGTAAGAGGCACTTGCTTCCCCTCTACTTCCCCTCCGCACCAGCTCTGTGCTGGGCGGAAGGAAGCGTGAGGGCTTTGCCTCTTCCTTCCACAGCGTAGCTGGATACTTTCCCAGGCTGCACTGAGGGAGGATGCACGATGGCCGCGCATCCGGAGGCTCCACACACAAGGTAAGTGCGGGTGGGGCATGGGAGAGACATGCAATCGCACATCATTTTTGGCAACGAGCCGAAAATGATATAATGCGTGATCGCCGCCTAATGGCCTCAGGCGTGTCACACAATTGGAAGGACTTCATGTGGAACAGTCCTCGCAATCCCACAGCACTCCTGAGGCCATTTTGCAACAGGACCGGTGTGCAAAAAGGGCCTAAGTTGCTGCAGCAAAACGTTACAGAGACATGCCTGGTTAAAGTCTTGATGACAGCAGCAGACGTATCTGAAAAGTAGTGGCAGAATATATACTTCTCCTGTATGTTGTCAGTACCTTAGATTACATTTAAGCATTAAATTCTTTGTTTAAAAATTTGTCGTTTGAAGCATTGCATATTGATCTGTGTCCCTCTTTGCCCACCTAAAGGGCTTTGCTCATTTGCATATATAAAAATACAAAAGAATTGTCAGTATTGTTCAGAGTAGATAGTGCCTAATCATCAAATAGCCATAATGCTGCATTATGACTGCAGCCCTTTCCTGGAGAGCACTGTGGATCAGCAATTTTATTAAATGACTCAGGAGGGCCTGCCAAGTAGCAAGCAAATAAGTGTGATTTCTCATTTGGATCTTGGTTTATATCTATTATTTAGGTTCTGACATAGTCTTTGACAGTGCTGTTGGTATAACTCTTTACCTCAGACTATTATATGAGGGTTTTTCCTCTATAAATATATTTAGTGTTTTCAGGCCAGTTAATTCTTTCAGCAGTATCTACCTAGTGTGTTCCCATGGTGGAACAGAATGCATCGTCAGGATGGATTCC
Organism: Ctenosaura bakeri; assembly: GCA_948474755.1. Lineage (NCBI taxonomy): Eukaryota > Metazoa > Chordata > Lepidosauria > Squamata > Iguanidae > Ctenosaura > Ctenosaura bakeri. Next base: position 113,070 of record CAOLHI010003873.1, on the reverse strand, counting down.
TCCTCTCGTGCCCCCCACCCCATGCCAGTTCTGGGAGGATTGAGGAATCCTGTAGAACAGATTTGGGGGGAAGCAAGGGGCCATAGGAGAGATGAGTTAAAAGGGCACAGTCTATGACACAGGAAGAGGTCCACCTGTGTGACTTTGGATATTTCCCTTAAATGCTTTGTTCAGAATTACTGTTTTTAAATCAATTCAATTTAAACATGCAGTTTTTTTAAAAAAAATCAAAATATTCAATACAATGTTATAATAAACAGAAATACATACATGAACCTGCTCACAGGGTGCAGTTGTCCTCTGGAGTCCTGTTGTGTGAAAAGAAAGAATACAGACTTTTATGTGCCAGCAGAGCCCGTGCAGTATAGTGGTTTGAGTGCTGGACTAGAGTTCTGGAGATCAGAGTTCAAATCCTAGCTTGGCCGTGGAGACCCACTGGGTGACCTTGAGTGTGTCACACACTGTCAACCTTAGAAAGCCCTATGATATGTTCACCTTAGAGTTGCCACGTTTGAACCCTGATCTAAACAAATAATTAAAACATAGGCAAAACATAAAGTCAGCTGCATTAAAAGGCAGCATAAAACCCATAGAATCATAGAATCATAGAAATTCAGAGTTGGAAGAGACCACACAGGCCATCCAGTCCAACCCCCTGCCATGCAGGAACACCCTCAAATCAATCCCGACAGATGGCCATCAAGCCTCTGCTTAAAAACCTCCAAGGTAGGAGACTCCACTACACTCCGAGGCAGCAGATTCCACTGCCGGACAGCCCTGACTGTCAGGAAGTTCTTCCTGAGGTTCAGTTGGAATCTCCTTTCCTGCAACTTGAATCCATTGCTCCTTGTCCTGGTCTCTGGAGCAGCAGAAAACAAATCCCCTCCTTCCTCTACGTGGCATCCCTTCAAATATTTAAACATGGCTATCATGTCCCCTCTTAACCTCCTCTTCTGCAGACTAAACATACCCAGCTCTCTAAGTCTATCCTCATAGGGCATGGCTTCCAGGCCTCTCACCATTTTGGTCGCCCTCCTCTGGACTTGCTCCAGCTTGTCAATATCCTTCTTGAATTGGGGTGCCCAGAACTGGACACAGTATTCAAGATGGGGTCTAACCAAAGCAGAGTAGAGTGGTACCAGTACCTCCCTCGATCTAGACACCATACTCCTATTGATGCAGCCGAGAATTGCATTGGCTTTCTTGGCTTCCGCATCACACTGCTGACTCATGTTCAGCTTGTGGTCTATGAAGACTCCTAGATCCCTTTCACACGTACTGCTATCCAGCCACGTGTTCCCCCATCCTATATTTGTGGATTCCATTATTTCTGCCTAAGTGTAGGACCTTACATTTCTCTCTGTTGAATTTCATTTTGTTCGCCCTGGCCCAGCTCTCCAATCTATCCAGGTCATTTTGAATTTTGATCCTGTCCTCTGGCGTATTAGCAACCCCTCCCAATTTGGTGTCATCTGCAAATTTGATAAGCATGCCCTCTATTCCTTCATCCAAGTCATTGATAAAAATATTGAACAGCACTGGGCCCAGGACAGAACCCTGTGGCACCCCACTAGTCACTTCTCTCCAGGATGAAAAGCAGCCATTCGTGATCACCCTTTGGGTTCGGTCGGTCAACCAATTACAAATCCAACTAACCGTAGCCCTGTCCAGCCCACATTTTACTAGCTTCGTTGCAAGAATGTCATGGGGAACTTTGTCAAAGGCCTTACTGAAATCGAGATATGCTACATCCACAGCATTCCCTTCATCTATCAAGCTAGTAACTCTATCATAAAAAGAGATAAGATTAGTCTGGCATGACTTATTTTTGAGAAATCCATGTTGACTTCTCGTGATTACCGCGTTGCTTTCTAAATGATTAGAAACTGACTGCTTAATGATCTGCTCCAGGATCTTTCCGGGTACTCATTCATTGGATAAAATGCTAAAAATCCTGGGAGAAGAGAAAGATCTCTGCTTAACATTGAAGTTACATCCAGCTGGTGAGCCTGTCTGGACAGAGAGTTCCAGTGATGCGCACCGCAGCAGGAAAAAAAACTATTTTCTGGATGCCATTCATGTAATGCAAACATAAGAAGAGACCTACTAACCTGTTTAGCCCAGCTTCATATTTTCCATAGTGGCAACATAGTTGCCTGTTGGAGGCAGGACCATATTACCTGAGGTAGTATTTATATTATTTTAAAACATTTATATTTTTCTAATAAGGCTTTAAGGCAGCCAGTGTGGTATAGTGGTCTGAGGATTGGACTATGGCCCCAGAGACCAGGATTTGATTCCCCAGTCAGCCATGGAAACCACTGGGTGACACATCACATACTCTCCACCACAGAAAACGCTATGATAGGTTCGCCTTAGGGTCACCATAAGCTGGAAACAACCTGAGGGCATACAGCCACAACAAAGACAATAAAAAGCATAAAACCAAAGGACCCTATTCTCTCATATGAGCCTGCTTGTGTTTTGAGGTCTTCTGGGGAGGCCCCTCTCTGTGTTCCACCATGGTTACAGGCACAGCTGGTGGGAACACAGGAGAAAGTCTTCTTGGTGGCTGTTCTCAGGCTCTGGAACTCCCTTCCAAGAGAAGTTAGACTGGCACCCTCCCTGTTATCTCTTTGTAGGTAGGGGAAGACACTTTTTCTGGCAGGGTTTTAGTGGTTGATTGCTGCAGGGGAGTGAGGGAGACCTTTTAGAATGTGCTGTACTGTTTCTTTGTTGTTCTCTTTTTAAGGATGTTGCTTTTAATATCTTTTCATTCTATTTTTAATTTTTGTATGACATGGATTTCAAAGCTCTATCAGTTTTAGCCTTTATAAGCTGCCTTGCGTTCCTTACTGTGGGTAAAGGAGGGATGTGAATATAATAATAATTTTTTAAAGCATCCCTTCAGTTCACAATATAAATATTAAACAATTTCTGCTCTTTCTCTCTGTGTTAAATTGTATATCACAAGACTGGAAGAGACCTCATGTCTGTTTTATTTCCACTGCCTACCACAGGTTGGGCCCATCTTAATCCCATGTTTTAGCAAAGAAGAAGAGCAGAAGTATGTGCTTGCAGTTTCAGTGCTTGTAAAACAGATAGGCTTGTTGTCTTGATTGAGCAAACAAAGCTGTGTGCTGAAGAGGGAGACACTGAAGGATTTCTGACAAGTGATTCTTCTGGATTTCACAAGCAGTATAATTATTCCTCTTTTTCTAGGACCAGAAAGTTGGGGAACACGCACTTTCAGAAACGCTTAAAGATGTGTTGCGGAATCTCATCAGTGCAGCATCTCCTTCTGTGATTCTGAATGCAAAGCCTGCAGACGCAAAAGCAATACAGGTGTTTTCCCCCCCTTTTACTTATATCAATAGTCTTATTCATCATTGCTATCTATGCCTTCAGTCTTTGTGAGTGCAGTAGTAAGGATTTCAGAAGTTAGTACTTCAGCTATGTGCATGTGACTGCTTCATTTAGACATATCAAGGGCGTAAGAATACTTACTGCAGTCTGATTGTTGGAAATGAATTGATGTCAACGACATAAGTATTAAACTTTAGTTGTCTTGCTTCTTTTTAACAGAGCATGCAAAATGCAGTAGCTCTGCCACAGGGCACAAGTCCTCCTAAGCCTCCGAGGGCTCATGAGCTAAAACTGCTTGTGAAGAACATCAGGGCTACATTGACCAATAAGACCACTGCAGGTAAAATAACTTAGAGCCCTCCCTCCAGTGTACATATTTTATTCTGCAAAAATTGCAAAGAGTGGATTACAGTAAATAAACCTGGAAAAAACTTGGGTTCTCCCTGACTAATCCATATAATTTACTTGACTGCCTTTGACTTCTGTTCTGCATCCTTTCATAAGTTTCAAAGATCTGTGTTTGGTATAGAGAAATAGTATGGAGAGCTACATTCAATAGCATGTCTACACCATAAATATTATTTCCCAGATCTGTATGAATGCATGTGGGTTTTTATTTGTATGTACATGCATCCAAATGGGGCTTGTGGAGTTTAAACAAAAACATAAGGTCCATGTTAAGCTTCACTGGCAAACAAAACTAAACGCCTAGGACCTCCACTTCCCTGTAGTACAGATAACTGAAAGGTCTGTCTTAAAAGACAGTGCATAAGTCTGAGCAGCCATTAAGTAAGGGTGGTCATAATCACACTGTGCAGTAATCTGTGCAGTCTGTGTTTGAAAAAGTGAGTTTAAAAGTTGTCCATCAGGTCTTCTAAGCCTCTACAAGCCCATGCTTGCATACTTCCTTAACTTCAGGGCAAGGCAAACAATTAAGGGTTAGAGCACATTATGTAAATCAGAAACTTCCACCTACCTTGTTTGCACACTGCTTTTAACTGTATTTCCTGTCATACCCACTTCCCAAACATTGGCACAGTTCTGACTTTTCAGCAGTTCTTTTATTGGAATTGTGATTTGGCCCTTTCTCCCTAGTGAAGCTTTAGATGGATCATCAGTGGGACCTTGAGTCTCTAAAGTGTTTTGAAAAACTAAGCTGTTCCTTCAGTTTATGTTGCTGAATGGTTTTCTGGCTGTTAAGGCCCTGATCCATAACTGTTTTGGGAAAAAGAGGTTTTTGTTCTGAAAATGCTCTGCATCTCTCATTCTGCACACAGAGCATTGCCTTCCTTTGGAAGGGCAATGTTTAACCCTCTCTGCAGCCTACACACAGGGGCCAAGATACATTCCAAGTTCTAAGTTTTCTCTACCATTTTACTTCTGCTTTGTCATGTAGACCCCAATGCATACTCTGCTTACTGTGGGTGTGTATTATGCTCCTCCCACAGATCTCCTAAGCAGAACAGTTTGTTTGATGAGTGTTAGAAGTTTCTTGCCAGTAGCACATTTAAACTGTGAAATGCATAAAAAGACATTTCTTACTTGGAATTGATTAACTTTCTGTTACCTTGATTGCAGGCATGAATAATCCAATATGTATAATTCAGCTCAATGACCCCGTGCAGAAATATTCCAGCTCTGTACCCAGCAACTCCCTGGACATGTGTTGGAAAGATGAGTTCATCTTGTAAGAAATTTTCCAGTAACACTCTTAGAAATATAATGAAAATCTCATTCCTTATCTTAAAGCCTTTTCGCACCTTACCTTTTCACGGAGGTGGGGGGAGGCGCTTGCTCAAGAAGCCTCAGCAGGAATGCTGCCGCTTCCCTGCTGCTTCAGTTCTGCAGCAGCTTCATGGTCGCGTGAACGCCACACAAACACCCCACCCCTTCCTACCACAGCGCAACCTGGGAATTGCAGGCTAGCGCTGAAGCAGGAAGTGTGACTGGCCCGGCTCCCAACACACCGCACGCCAGGTAAGTGTGCGCAGCCCCCGGAGGGAATTCCGTGACCGCACACCATATTTGGCTTTAAGCCGAAAATGAAAAGGTGCGTGCTCAGTCCGCATCAGGCCCTTGAGTGTCGCGTAAATGGGAGTGCGTCATGCAGACCGCTCCTCCCATTTACGCGACGCTCAAGGGCCCTCTCGCTTTAGAAACGGCGTGTGAAAAGGGCCTTTGTCTCCAAATGTGATTTTGATGGTGAGGGAGAGAATTCTATCTGTTCAGTATTCAGAGATGATTGTTATATTTCCTAAATACTTTTCTGGATCCAGTGTATGGTGAAAACATCTAAATTGTGAAAAATTTTAAGCTATATATAATTACAGCAATTTAATGCCGCTTTAGCTACCATGACTCTGTCCTGTGGAATTCTAGCATTTATAGTCTGGGAAAGCATTTAACATTCTTTGCAAGAGAGCTTTAGTATGCCCCCTGAGGTGTAGCACTAAAACTCTCTAGTAGAGAAATCAAAGCAGCTCCCCAACTACAAATCCCAGTATTCTGGAGAATATTACTATGGTAGTTAAAGTGGTATCAAACTGGTAGAACTGTGTTCTGTAGTTCTCCTCTGAGATTGGACAGTACAATGGTGTGGCTTCTGACAGGAAGTTTATGGACTCTCCAGATATTTTCTTTAGTATAAAGAGGGTACCACTGTTATTCTGAGAGCCAGCATGATGTAGTGGTCAGAGTGTCAGACTACAACCCTGGAGATCAGGGTTCCTACTCAGCCATGGAAACCCACTGGGTGACATTGGGTGTGTGCATCGCACACTCTCAGCCCCAGAAAACTCTGTGAAAGTTTCCCCTTAGGGACACCATAAGCCAGAAATGACTTGAAGGCACACAACATCAATGCTGTTACCCTGGCAAGATACAGACAAAGCTGAATCCTAAAATGTGCATGAGTTGCTCTTTGAAATATCATACCAAACATTTTCTCAAGGTAAAAGATCTAGTTACTTTGAAAATAGCACTCTCCCAATAGATAGCACTCTGTTGCTGGTAGTCATACAGTGTCAGTTGTGCCTGTGGCCCTCATTGATGTATGAGAAATGATATAGGACTTGTTCCTCCTCCTTCCTTCACCGTCACTTTTGCACCATTTTTAAATTTTGACTCATTGACTTCTTAGATGACCACACCTATGCTAATATTTTTTTTTTAGTGAGCAGGGAAGCATTCATCCAGCAATACATTTAAAAGAGTGTTTGGTCTCAAGGCACTAATTGGACAGTTTCTGTCTGGAGAGTAAGATAAAGTGCCTCCTGATAGGAGGAACCACTTTCTGAGCCTCCTACTTTGTTGGGCTGTTCCAGTTCTCTAATCGTGTAGCCACATGTTCAGCTTGTTTGTTCTTCTCCGACCTCAGTGCAATGCTGGAGATATGAATCTAACTGTTTTTCCACTTTCATTTCTGTTGTGTCAGAAAGCAAAGGAGCCTAATACCCTATACCAGTGAAATAAATTGTTTTCTTTCTCTCTTTTGAGGACCTTATTCTCTTCAGATAAGCGGGAGGGGAAGAGGCAGTGTTAGCAGTGGGTGAGGCCACCTCTTTTCTTTCAACTGCTCCTACCTCTTTCTTGCCCAACAGACTGCTGGAATGAGGGCAGGTGTGCCCTCTTGCCAAAGGACTGTCAAAATTAAACCCTAGGTGGCAGGTAACTCACCCCTGGCCAGCACTCATATTGACAGGAGGGAGGGAGGAGTAGCAGTTGAAAACCTGTTTGCAGCACCATGAAGCTTTGGCAAGAGACCAGAATCATAATTGGCGCAGAGTGAAGTTATAGTGTAATATGGACATTGTTAGGAGATGGGAAGGAATACATAGCATTTTCTTTTAGGTGCCTACAGTGAAGTTATAGTGTAATATGGACATTGTTAGGAGATGGGAAGGAATACATAGCATTTTCTTTTAGGTGCCTACAATCTGTCGCTCAGTCACACTTAACAGTACAGTCCTATATATGTTTGCTGAGAAATAAGTTCCATTCAGTTCAGTGGGGCGTTCTCCAGAGTATCTACTCCTGTGGATATAACATTAGACCCTCAAGTGTTTAAAGAAATGAAAGAGAAATTTAATTGAAAAGAGCAGATTCTCTTTGCTATTATCAATGCAAAGCAGAAATACCCAATCAATACATTTTCAGTAGTACTAAATACAGTGCAGTGGTCTTATCCAAGATTTTCTGAGCCCTTTGGTAGATTCCTTGCTTCTTGGTGTAACAAATGAAATTGAAATGCCAATGGGTTTTTTCTCTCTTTCAGACATATGTGCCTTTAGCAGCTAAGATGACAAAATCCAATATGTGAAACTTCTCAGAGCATACACAGGCTATTGTTAAGCTTGTATTACAAAATGTGGAACTATATGCTTGTCTGAATACTTTCCTAAAAATGCATTTTGTTTGTTCACAGTGAATTAAATGCCAAATCAAAAGATCTGCAAGTAATGATTGTAGAAAACGGAGAAGTAGATAGTAAGTAATATGAATAATTTATTTTGCAAAAGTATTGTAGTAATTCTGTGTAGTCCACAAAACTCACCTATTATTCAGTTACTTAGCCTGACGTGTTCTTGGGAGAACCCTCTGAAATGACAAAGCTGACTCCTATTCCTCAGTGTAAATATCTAGGTAAGGCACTACCATGGATTATACAGATCTAAATAGAGAGGAAATCACTCCACTGCTTATATGTCAGTTTTATACTCAAAGAGAAATTGTGTGAATGCTCTCAGCTTAGGTGCTTTGAAGACAAAGTATGCCTTATACCAGCAAGGATTCTTTAGTGCAGTCATTGTTTCTGAACCACCACCACCACCATCATCATCATCATCATCATGTTTTGGATTAAACCAACTGCTATTAATTAATTCACATTCATGATTTACTCTGTGGTTTTCCTTTTCCCCATTTTTTCTTAAATTGGTTATCTTAGCACTAATTCTGCTGTCACTTTTTCTTTTATTATTCTATTACCTGAAAATCTTCACTTACATTAAAAAAAAAAAGATTTAAAAAGTCCAAGAAACTGACAGTCTAGTGCTTCTTTTCTTTCACTGAGTGGTTTAAGAGTTAATTAAGCTTAGCTTTTGTGCAATTCAAAAGCCCTTGGATGTCTAACTTGCTCTTTCTCCTGGTTTCTAGGATAATTATAGTTTCCAATTTGAAATGCCCCTAAGGGTTTGAATTAGAGCTTGTTCTTGCAATAACCTTCAATATTGATTACGCAGATATATTTTTAATGCCCTCCTTCTATTTTCTGTAGGTAGCTTTTCAGCTTTGGCTACTGTACCTTTGGACTTGTTCAGGAAACAGCCTTCTGGACACAGAAGTTTTGCCCTGAACAGTCAGCTCAGTGGCAGTAGCTCAACAATAGGATCTGTGTTTGCTGAGGTAAAAGCTTTAATTTTATAGCTTGTCTCTTTTCCTCCTTCTTTTTCCTTCTCCTCTTCCTGCCAGTCTTAACCCAACCAGTTTTTGTGGTAGACATGTATACCAGAAAAGCAGCATAGCTTGAAAGTAAAGCATTGCAAGTAATGACATTTTGTGTGATTAATTTCATTTGAGGGTAGTGACAGCATGGCAGTGGACTTTTTGACAAAACAACCAAACAATTTTATTTATTTAAAAAAATGAGTAACATTTACTTTTTACTTCTAATATCTTTTCTTTTTTTGCAGGGTTATTTTGGTGAATTTGGGACTATTTTTCTATTTTAAAAGTGTATTTTGGTTTAAAACAAAGTAGCTACCGAAATCATTATTGTGTTTCTCTGAAAAATAAATTTAGCCATGTGTGACAACTTTTAAAAAGTGGCTTTCCAAGCTCTGCAAAGCAACCGTAGCAATTCTGCAAAATCACTCTTGTATCTGCTCATATGATTTAGAAAAATGTTGGTCACATTTGATTTTTGCTGGGCTTTACAGTTTCAAAAATTAGAGGGGATAATTCCTATCAGTTTTGCTATAAAAACCAAAGAAGTAACATCTGTCGGTACATTCGTTTGAATTATCCTTGTTTGTATTTAATTTTTCTCTTTCTATAGTTTTCTTATATAGAACCTTCAGAAACTAGATCTTTGCAATCTTTTGCCAAGCTTCCTCTTGCTAAAGTAGAGAAAGATCGAACCGTGATGCCCTGTGGGACTGTTGTCACAACTGTTACTGCTGTGAAAGCCAGACCTTTAATAGAAGGGAGATCACCTGTTCTGCATTCAGGTGACAAAACAGAATTGCTTCTGAAGCTTGACTCTTTTTGTTGTTACATTTCATGTTGTAAATATTATCAAAGTCTATGGTGCTAATTCCTGATCACTCTGTACAAAGCTAAATCTGCACCAATACAGTCTGGTAATGATTTCTATGGCTAGCTTTAGCATCGCTTTGTTGTGGTTTCAAAAACTAGCCCTCTATCTTCCTAGCTGTGGATAAGTGTTCTTAAAGCGTTTTTCCTCTGCACATTGTCAACAAGTGGAATATTTCTTTTTTCAATATTGTTTACAAAGGAGTTTTTTTCTTCTACTTTCTCTAAGGTGACAGATATAGACATAAAATTCAAATGTTGAGCTTGTTCTTGCTTGTTCAAACCTAGTGTTGGGCAAACAGGCTTATTTCTTGCATCCCACACAACCCTCCCCCACCCCCCCATAGATCTCCTTCAGAAGATCCTCTGATCCTATTTGATCCTATGGAGCAGATTGTGAGGCTGCAGGGAGGAGGGTGAGGAATTTTCCCACCTTCCTCTTCCACTGACAGAAGCACTTCTATTAGTGAGAGAACATAACTGGATTCCACCTATTAAAAAACAGCACAGACCTGAGAATTTTCTCTTTGTGCATAGATAACAAAATATATTTAATATTGTTTATCAGTTATGCTGATTGTTTTTTGAGAAACAGATGCATTATAAGGCCTTCTTGACCAGGCACAAGAAAGTAAAAACTTTAGAAATGTGTCAATAACCAGAACAAATGACAGCCTATTGTCAAGCGACATAGAAGCACAAATCTGTCATCTGTGTGATGCAGTCTTTCTTTGGCCTTATTTTTCAGTTCTTTTGCACAATTGGCAAGAAAGCAAGTTTATATATGCATCTACAATGATTATTAAATAAGTCAGCAAAATCATATTGCATCGAAAAAAAGTGCACTGTTTCTATTACTAATTTAGGACACATCTCTTTTTAAAAATCTGTTTAAAATGTGTCTGTCCTTCAACCTAAGAGTAGTAGAATCTTTCAGGCATGAAGAATAAATTTACTGTGGCAGAGAAAACCTGCCTGTTCCCTTACAGGTAAGAACTCAGGATGTATATTCCATATCATGAGATAGACTATAAACAGTAACTGTCTGGTTCAGTTCACAGTAAAATGATCCTGAGTGTATTTTTACTTCTTGAACTCCTAACCAGCTTCTAAAGTAAAAACTCAGAAGTAAAATCCTGAGCTAAAACCACAGAATAGTGTTAACTCTTGGACTGTGAGCATTTCCAGTATGGTTATTAGTTTTTTCCTAGACAGGCTGTTTGTTTGTTTGTTTGTTTTGAGGGGGAGAGGATTTTGACTGAAAAAATAGTATGGGAGGGAACGGTTAAAAAACCTCCTCCAAGTCTCTCTTACCTGCTCTGAAACTTTTTTAAAAAGTCTATGAGGTGATACAACCATGTGTGTTTATGTATGTACATTTACATTTCAGTTTTTATGGGGCATCAATCCCTCATCCAAGTTGATCTCCTTTAAGAAATGTACTTTTGAAATGTATAGATGAGAAAATAACTGGAGTATATTATGTACTAGATTCACCAAGTCAAAGTCCTGTTAAAGTGAAGGTTATTGAAAAGGATTTATCTGTTCAAGCAATCCATTGTCGGAATGCTTCAGTAAGCAAGGCTTTATCTTCATCAGACACAGGTAAATAGTTTTTGGTTATTTTGTTATGTGTAGCATGGAATTAAGTCCATCTGTGCCATCCTAAACATGTGACATGCATGTTCAGACAACTGTGCTGTAAAAAACATGTGAAGAACAGACACTGGAAGTAGATGGTTCTTGAGACCAGTTCATATGATTGGTTTTAAGATAGAAATTCAGTTTGATAAACAATCTTATGGAAGATTTTCACATGCTGAAAATCATAAGGAAGAGAGCATTTTTCTGCATGTAGTAGCTTTTTCTCATTGAACAAGTTTCCTTTGTCAAAAGTAGCACAAAGTGCAGCAGTTAGCTTGCTAATTGCTACATGATATTAATATGTCATATTATTCCGTGTCTGATGGGAATGAGACACAAGATTAACAGTTTACTTTTTAAAAATGTTGTGTTTTAATAGTATCAAAGGTTTTGAGTCTCAGCTTACATTTAAAAACTGAGTTTTTACTTACATTTAAACATTCCTATTAGAATTCTTTACTCTCTCAGTTGTTCTCTGCATCTACTTATACTTGTAAGCCTGTTCCTTTCAGAGTTACTGGTGTTGAATGGCACAGACCCTGTTGCTGAAGTAGCTATTCGACAGCTAAGTGAATCTGCAAAGCAAAAACTCAAGTCTCCCAGGAAAAAGAGCACAATCATAATATCAGGGGTATCAAAGGTAAGGTAAATCAACACCACTAGCAAAGCGTCTTATGTAAAATTTTAAAAATATGTTTAACCTTTTATTTTCTTCCTAGATTTTTAAAATAATTTTTATAAAAATGTAAAAAAAATGGTGTTATGTTCAGCATTATATTTTTGGTCTTGAAACATAACTCCTTTTTTCTTAGCCAGTTAAAAGCAAATGTTCATTTTGGACAACAGAAGCATCAGAAGTGTTACTTTGGCTGTTGAGAATTTTCCCATATGAAGCAGTAATAACTGAGAAGGCAGTCATCTATACTTTGCACTGCAGTCAATCAGAAAATCAGAATCCACAGAATAAGTGATGGACTTCTCTACCAAATTTTCTCTGCAAAGAGAAAATGCTGTGTAAGCCAAAATTTGAGAAAAGCTTTGTCTTCATGCTTGCAGCTGTCACATTTACTAATCACATTATCAGGGTCTTTGTTGTAATGCCCTAGAATGGTGGTGGGTGACTTCAGAGTGTCAGAGGGAGGACTTTCCTCTCCCTGGACCACTCCCTTCCTGCAAAGCCATAGGTCACCAGAAGTCTATTTTTTGTTTTAAAACCCTTTTTTAAAAACTTCCCTTGCCTGAAAAAGGCATGTGGGAGCCATACAGCTTGCTATAAAGAAGAATCTTGCTTCCTAGAATGTTGATAATTTATCTTTTAACAAAAAATGGGACTTGGAGGCTTTGGAGCCCTATAGAAAAGGGTGGGGTCCAGCAGGCAGCTTGTGGTCATGTGTCCCCCACCCCCCCCGCAAAGAATTTTCTGGCAGTTCTGACATTTATTGCCTGTACAGTTATGAACTAATAGATGTTCTCTTTGCTCAGAAGGTGAAACTGTCAGCACTAGAATTATTTCAAACAGACTGGCTTCTGTGATGGACGTAAAAGGATAGTTTGCCCAAAGAAAGCCTTTCTAGAAGGCAAGACTCAAAAGACCAAGTCAGAAGACATGCCAAGGGGTGTAAAAAAAAACTAAAGGTGTGTGAGAACCCAGAAGTGAAATAGCAAGAAAGAAAGGAAGTGTGCAGAGAGCTAAGAAACAGAAGAATTAATAAAGGAGTTAAAGGAATAAGAGAGACACTGTGGTGTAGTGTTTGAATGTTGAGCCAGAACTCTGGTAAGATCAGAGTTCAAATCCTTGCTCAACTATGGAAATACCCTGGCTGATCCTGAGCAAATCTCTCTCACACACACTGAGAAAGGCAGCGGCAAACCTCTTCTGAACAAAACTCACTAAAAAACCTCTGTTAGGGGTGCCTTAGTGTTGCTATAAGTCAGAAATGACATGACGGCACACAACAACAACAAGGAGGAAACAGGCAATGATGAAAGGAAGTACTGTGGAAAAGAGAGACTGGGGGAAAACTTGAAGAAGGGTCAAGGCTTTGGAATCTGAATGAACATTAGAATGGAATAGTGAGTTGTAAAAGTAACAGGACATTAAGTAGCACCAGTAATAAAGGGATTGACATTGTAAGGAACAGACTTAAAAGTTGAGACTTGAGCAAATGATGGATGATAGTGGCCTGGAGCTGAAGGAAGGAGAGGGGCCAAGGGGACAGTGAGGCTGGGACAAAACCTCATAAAAGCCCTTAGAACATGAAGAGAAAGGAAAATGAGAGAAATAGGACAAATAGGAAGAGAAAGAAGAGAAGAGGCAAAGCATGTGTATTGACTACTGGAGTTAGGAGCCATACCAGAAATGCTCCTGAGATTTCAGAGAAGAAAGAAGTATGCCAATAGTGACAGCTCCTTTTATTCCAGTCCCATGATTTAAGTGACATGGGGCTTGTGTTTCTCAAAGGCCATGAGGCTACATGGCAACCTGAAACCAGCTGGGCTTTCAGAAGTAGATTGTGATAGAGAATCTCCTGTTCAATAGTGGCAGGGAGAAGGAGCACTATGAGGCCTTGGGAATGTTCTTTGGATCCCAGTCATGTATTTATATTTAGTTTATATTCCATGTTTCTCTCAAAACTGTGACTCAAGGCAGATCACAAAAAGATTACCAGCATGTTACTTTATACTATTAAAACACAATAAAGCAAATTATAATATTAAAACACATCCAGTATGGAGGCAATGTAAAAATAATTCTTCTCAAGCAATTGGCCTTGCTTGTCTGTATCTTATTTTTTTTATATATTGTTCCAGACTAGTTTATCTCAGGATAGTGAAGCTGCACTTATGTTGGACTATGCAGCAGCCATGGATGGCTCACATAAACAAGTCATAACTTCACGCAGTGCTGAAGGGTCACTTGCACAGTCCCTTTCCGGTGAAAAACTGTCATTATTTGCATCCCAAACAATACCTGCCCATGAAGAACCCCAGGAAAACAGCCATGATGACTGGACCTTAGATGATAGTAGCCAGCAATGGCAAAGCAATGCACTATTTGACCAAGACTGTGATAAGATGTCTGGGAGCTCTGTAAGCATCTCAGAACCTGGAACTATGAAGAAATCCAAAGGTACAGTATTTTGACTATGAAGATTTGAATATATAAAGAGTTTGAAAGCAGTTTTGAGATCTTTTAACATTTCAGTACTACAATACAGCTGTAAAATGTCAGCCTATCTACTGGTTTAGTTTTACTTATGTCTGACTTCATTTGTAAACAAATAACAAAAAGGAATGTTTTTAGCTCCTAATGATCTTGTGAAATTCTGTACAGTTCTCTCATCTTTCTGCCATAGTAACTCGTTTTGCATGTAATGTACAGATGACACATTTGAAAGTACTTTTGAGACATAAAAAGTCTTCAGATGAATGATACAATGGGCCCTCCTGGATCTCCCATGGGTACTTAAATCTGTGGATGCTCAAGTCCCATTATATACAATGGTGTAGTAAAATGGCTCCCCTTATAAAAAGTCATGAACAACTGAAAGGTTCACTTTTAGGATTTTTTAATTTTTTTTAATTTTCCTTTTTTTTAATTTTCATTGCTTGAATCCATGGATGCAGAATCCATGGATACAGAGGGCTGACTGTATTTGCATGTAAACATCCATCCAGCTTTGCACATTTGAAGAAATCTTTCACAGTTCTCCAGATGGGCTTAGGATTCCCAGGCCCTGTTCCCATAAATTAGAAAACTCAATATAGTTTTCCATTTACATATATTGAATCTTCATTTTTTTTTATACCTCTGCCTATATCTCTGACTTCGTCTTTCTTACCCATTCTCTTTGTAAACTTAAGTGGACTACTATGCCAACCAGAATTAATTGCCTGCACAGTAATTTATTTCTGTCTTATGCTTAAGAGCCTGTAGCTTTACTGTGAAACAATGTAACAAGTAAACTGTTTTTCAAAACTTACACCATTCTTTTTTCTCTGTGTGCCATATCCCCTCCAAACTGTGCTGTTAGACATAGTGTTAAAATAGGCTGTAACTCTTAAGACTGCTTAGCTGGTAGACTTGTTAGTCTACGTAAGCTAAACTTCCATGGGAAAATTGTAGCAGTAGTTTTCTCCATCCACAAATCCTTGATAAACCTGTCATAGTAGAAGTCTCATTTCTTCAGATACAGATCACCCCATACAACATGTAAAGTAGTGGTTTGGGATTTCTGGGGAAAGTACGAGAAAAGCATGCCAATAGTGTTTTGAATCCTCTCTTGTCTTGCTGTTCTTACCTTCTCTCCCAAAGTTCTCTCAGCCAAAGTCTTTTCCAGTTCAGAAACTAGAGCAAGGATGGGCAACTGTGGGGGCCTTGACACTCCACAGGGAAAAAAAAGTCCACATACACACACTTAATGTTTTGACCCCAAATGTCCTCTGGAGGTGAGGGGCATGTTTTTAGGCCCAAAAGACACCTTTTTTTTTTTTTCAAAACAGGAAGTCACTTCTGTATGTTTTTAAAAAGCCCTTTCTGGGCCTAAAATGGCCCAGGAAGGATCCAACATGTGGTAAAAATTCTCCACAAACTCTCTAGAGGATATTTGGGGGGAATTTCTTTTTGATGTCTGGAAGTCTGAGGGTTGCACGCAGCCTGCAGCCCATACTTTGCCAGACTCTGAAGTAGGCCCAGTGACAGAAAGTTCTGTGGAGAGGAATGGCAAGGGAAGAAAGAGTATATCGGTGGGATGATTCAGCACTGGCTGCCGGTGTTCCCTAAACCATCAATCCCACTCCATGGCCCTTCAGATGAGATTTGTGCAAGCCTACACCATGAGGCATAGTACTGTCACTGTTCAATTATCTAACTCACTTACTGTGGAAATGCATCATGTTCAAGAAGCCTGTGATGCAAAGGCTTTCCAGAGCCATTTGTATATACTTGGTCCTTGGATCAAGAGGACAAAGTAAGCCTGTATTGTCTCAGAAATGAAAAATGCATGTTCATAAAAGTGTTTGCTGACTCCTTTGGAATGTATAAAGGTGAAAGGATTGTACTTCAGACTATGCTTTAAAGCAGGGTGGGCAAAGAGTGACTTGTTGGCTGGATTTGATCTGCTTGGGGTCCTACAGGCTCCTCTGACTACCTTTTACTTCCCCAAAATGTTAGAGCTTGCCCTGCTCCAAAAGAGAGAAATTGTGTTTCCTGGATTGCTGGGGGCATGTGACTTCTCAGTGCGCTTTTAACTTGCTGGAGTCTTTTTAATAGCAAAAGCAATATTTCTTTTTCCTTTTTATTTTTTAAGAAATGCGAAATTATTAACTGATTACTTCTTCTCTCAAAGTCCCTTTTTTTTGGGGGGGGAATCCTGTAAGGAAAAAAATTGAATGTAGTGAGCAAATTGCATTGCCCAGGCTTCTGGGGCTGTGATCTGCCTTTTTGGGGGACTCGGATTTTTGGACTGTTGAGAATTTGAGGGGATGCAGCCCACAAAGATTCAGGGCAGGGCAGAAATGGACCCTCAGCCTTTCAAATTTGTGTACCTCTGCTTTAAAGAAAAAGTGACACGTGGATGTGTGCATGTGGATGTGTGCATGTCAGTCATATCTGATGCAGTCTGAATATATTTGGCACTCTGGTATTAATTCCAAAAAGGTGATTCTGAAAGGGGGTAACAACCTTTCTCCTGTACAGAGGCCTTACTATGTTGTGTTCACGGAAAGTTTCCATGCATCCAGCATACCTTTTTATAATTAAAATACTAGCTGGAAAATGGCTGGTCAATTTTTCTGCAAATCATATTCTTTTAAGATTCTTAATTTCCTCCACTAAATGAGAGCTTTGGTGTAATAATTAACTTGGCTGACACTGGTACAAGTACCAAGAATTTCAGTAGACTCCATCTAATACCCAGTTTAAAAGTAAAGATTTGTCATAATGGCTGTTTCCTTTACCTCCCAAAATCATTAAAGATGAAGGTGGGCAAAGTGCCCCCTCACCACTGTTCCTACAGCCATCTTGAGTCCCTCCTCAATTCCTTCCTCAGAATCCACGAAGTGTCACCTAAAATCACCCCAAATTGCCAAAACTGGCACTTTGGTATGGTTTGCTCACACTGTTCCCCAAATTTCTGACAACCTGTGAAAATGACTGATTTTCCACTGAAAGTGGGAACTGCAGGTTATATGACATCATTTCAGGTTGTGCAGGACACATTCATGCAGCATGTCATTTTGTCAAAATATTCCTCTACTCAGCTGCCCATCCCTGTTCAAAGAGATTAGCCATTATTGAAGATAACTGGTTTTGAGGAAAAAAATAGGTTAGCCAGCAACAGTTATTTCTACACTGATGAATAAAAGAACTGAAATGTTGCTATCCTATGGCTTCATTTAAAAATTTCTAAATGATTTCTAAAATAAACAACTAGTTCCCATGTTTCCAGACCATTGGTATTCAGGCCCTTCTAACTGTTGATAAATATCTTAGAGCAGAAGCCATATAGATAATTATATTACATCAGCTGAAAGGCAGAAGGAGCAAGTAGATATTCCAAAGTGTGGTTCAACGCAGGGTCTGAAACCCTCATGGAGTCTTCTGCGGCCAGGAGCTAGAATTCCAGGGGACCTGGTCTACCATTGTGGAGGCCCACCCTCCAAGCATCCCAGTCTGCCTGCCCAGCTCCACACATGCAAAGGTACTGAGGATCTTGTCTGTTTATAACCTAGCTGCCGTCTTTTAGGATGACTGTAGGGTGACAGCGGAAGGGAAAGAGGGCAAGATTGGCTGGAGGTAGGTGGTGGGAGACACTGCACAGGGAGCCCCAGGAAAAGAAGCCATTCTCTGAGTCCAGGCTGGGGCATGTCCAAAGATCTTGGTGGAGAGCAGTCGTGGCTGAGGAACAGAGAGAAGGGCAGGAAGGGGAGGAAAAGAAGGGAAGGTGCTGGGTAAATATGTGGTGGTCATGGAGATTGTGCATGTGCATGGCAACCCATCCCTCCATGGGGGCTCACCTCACCACTGCACCTCTGTCAGCAGGGTGGCAGCAATAGGAGCAGTGTTGCCCCCTCCCAACTCATTCACTCATTCACCTAATTAGCTCAGTACTTCCTGAAATCACCAGAGCCTCTTCCAGCTCCAGTTTTGAGGCTCAGCCTCTGAGGCCATCCTGACTCACCATACTCGTGGAGGCTTCTGTCTCTTGGTGCCCCTACTGAAGCTGCTGGAGCCTCTGCAGGGTCATGGCCAGGCTGTGGGGAAAGGAGAAGGAGAAAAGGATGATGGTCATCCTACATGAAACTATATGGGCTTTCATTGAGAGGGGGGAAGAAAGAAGATGTGGACAGTCCTTTTGGTGTCACCTCCCTATAATGATGTCATCTAGTACGGTCTATACCCTGTGCACCCCCCAGTGTTGCCGCTGTATTTATGCATGTGAATGTATTTATCTATGCATATATCAATAAACATAGTATGTGAAACGCTAACATTAGCATGATAAACTAAGAAGGAATGCTTCATTTAGAACCACACTTTCATTTCTGCTTGATTGCTTAATCACCCCCCCCCATTATATCTCAGTGCAGAAATCCCTAACGTAAAGAGAACATTCATTATCTCACTGTTCCTTCCAGTGGGATGATGTTATTGCACTAATTCTTACTTCATTTCTCACATGGTACACTGTCTATATCTAAAGGACTAAGTATAATTGAATATATTAAAGAAATAAAAACAGTAGGAAAATGTTCTTTCTAGAAAGCAGTACTGAAACATTTCTACCAGATGTCATGTCCTTAAAAATAGCAGTTTCTAAAACTGTCAACTGCTCCATGTTTTGTTAATCTGAAGGCCAAGTTCAAAGAAATCAAAGTGTCAGACTTAAACTACCCTTGATTTCTAGAGGAACAATTGAAAAATAAATCTCCTATTGAAACTAGTTGGACCTGACTTCAGCAGTATCTGATCTCTCATTTCTAAACAGGCAGCTGGGAAATGTTTGTTACTTGAGGACTTATCTCACCCAAACTATGAAACTCTTATGTATAACGTGTTTCTTCACTTCTCTGCCCCTTTTCGCACGGCATTTGCCATGTGAAAGGGCACCTGGAGCATCGCATGATTGTGAGGAGTGATCTGCATGACACACTCACAATCGCGCAATGCTCCAGGGTAGGGCAGGCCCCGCTCGCGCACTTTTTCATTTTCAGCTTTCAGCCGAAAATAGTGCGCGATCACGCATTGCTCCAGGGCCCCATGCACACTTGCCGTGCATGTGGAGTCTCCGGAGCTGCGGCAGTCACGCTTCCTGCCCCAGCGCAGCCTGGGAAACTCCCAAGCTGTGAAAGGAAGGAAGAGGCGGTGCTCTCGCGCTGCCTGCTCAGAAGCAGGCAGCTCGTGCGGAGCTGAAGCAGCAGGGACGTGAGAGTCTCTCACTGGAGGCTGCTTACATGATCCCCGCACCCCAGTGCCAAGAAAAGGTGAGTTGCGGAAAGGGCCTCTGACTAATCTACTTTTATGTACTGTTTGTTACAAATGCATATGTTTTTTGCATGGAAGTTACAGTTGCATGAAGTGATTTAAACATTCTGTTTCAAACCTTTAAAATATGTGTGACGTTATCTCATAATTCTATTATGATAGGAAATTATTCAGTTAAATTTAGCATAAAATTATCTGGCCTTAGCAGTATCATCATCACAGTTTCCACACCTCACCCACTGACCATTTACTGTACAGTCTTATATGTATCAGCTGAGAAATCCATTTAGTAGGATTTGCTGAAGTGTGCACAAGATTGTTACCATAGGTTTGTTACAAGCCTTACTCAGTTGAAGCACTTCAATTACTAAGGAAGCATTTAAGTTCTAAGTATTCCTCTTTGGTTTTAATACATTTATTACCACAGTTGGTCTTTTTTCTCTTTGTTTCTGTACTAAATGCTGATTGAATCTGAATAGAAATGTGAGCAAATGTTTTGCTTTAGGAAACAACACAATTTTAAAGAATGGTTGTTTAAAGAAATAGTTTGTATCTAAACTCTTACATTTTCATTATCGCAGGTGGAATATTAAAAAAGAGTGCAAAGTTATTTTTCCTCCGGCGGCACCATCAAAAAGACCCAGGAATGAGCCAATCACATAATGACCTCATTTACCTGCAGCAGCCCACATCTGATGGTACCCGAAAAAAGGGGGGAACCCTAACACGCATTCTGAACAAGAAAATTATCTTCAAGAGCAAGAGCAAGAGCAAACTGAATGGAACATCGGTTGAACCATATGCATAATACCTAGTACATGCCAAATTATACAACCTCCCTGTTTACAGAAACACAGACTTGTATGCTTAATGAGATTGACTGATTTTGTGGTCCATGGAAGACACTGGGCAACAAAGAAGGGCCTTTGGTGAAACTGATGGAAGAAGGCTTCTAGCAGTTTTAATGTGCTGCAGATAAGACTTCAGTCCCATCAAGTCTTCATTGGAAATGAGCTCATTGAGTTCAATGGGCCTTAGTCTGTAAAACAGTACTTCTTTTTTTTTTTTAATCAGGTTTCAAATGTGTTTTTAATATGGAAATGAACATGGAGGACCAGGGAGTTATAGTGGACAACTGTCTGCATGAATGTATGTTAATAGTGGCATATCATGGTTGCATTTTAAAGTAACATAAGAAAGTGAAGAGTAGCAATACAGATTAAAACAGGTTGTGTTATGAGCAAAAATAAAAATGGAAAGACCAAGAAATCCTAATCTAGCTGAGAAGAACTAGAAAATACATTTACAGTGCAATCCTATACATGTTTACTCAGTAGCAAATCCTGCTGTGTGCAGGAGGGCTTACTCTCAGGTAAGAATGCATAGGAATGCAGCCTTAAAATATTTCGAGACAGAGAAATGAAATGCTGATGTATTAGCTCTGATACACTTACTGCTAAGCCTATATAAAGGAGACTTGCTTTTCACAGATAATAATAATAGAGATTGGTAACATACACAATTCTGTATGAATCTAATTTGAATACGCTGTGCATATATCATGAGAAACACCCTCTTTTTGTTCTGAGCTGATGTGCTCACAGACTATTTACCAGTTCATATTATTTCTATTAATAGATTGCATTGGCAATACAGCACTGTACCTTGGGGAGGCTTCTGTTAGACAGATGTACGTTGTCATAGTGGAATGAAGGATAAATTTAAGTAGAGCATGTGTAGTCTCTTCCAGGCATTTCTTTCTCTGTTCCATTTTGGAATGAACTAGGTCAAGAGAAGTGTGAATTCATGTTCTGAAACATTTGTTTCTTAAATATCAATGAGGGGCAAATTGTGCTCTCCATTTCCTTCTCATTGAGTAAAGAAGAAGAATACATATTACTCTCTAATTTATATATTCTTATTATTCATGCATTTCTTAATTAAACTGCAGACTTTACCAGAATTCATTGGGGATTTGCTCTGATATACTTGGCTTCACTGTGAGCTGTAGAATCAAGGTAATTTATTCAGTCAACACCTGGTACCAATACTGTCACTACATTTTGACCAGGATATGAACAAATATTACTGGTGTAAATAATGATATCCCTGGTATAGATCAGTGGTTTACATAAGCTATAATGGTGGTGGTGTTGGATCTAGGCTTCTGATATGGCCAATATGCAAAAAGAAGGCTGCTGAAAAGGAAGCAACAATTTTCACTATACTGGGCAAGTTGTGGCCTCTCTTATGAAATCCTATTATAGTCTGATCCTAGATAATTAATTTCCTCATGAAATATTACATTTTTCTAATAAACACTATGATTGTGATCCTAGATCCATTTCTGTAGAAAGGGGGGGGAATCATATGGCCTCCAGATGTTACTGGACTAAAGCTCTCAGCAGCCTTAATCAGCACAGCCAACAATGAGAAGTGCTGGGCCTTGTAGTCTAGCATCATCTGGAGGGCTACATGATTCCTATTCTTTTTCTAAAAGTAAAGCCTAACATAATCAGTAGATTTGCTCCTATATAAATAAGCAGGCAGGGGGGTTGTGGCCCTCCAGATGTCATTGGATCACAACTTTAATCAGTCTTACTTACATTCCAGTCACTTCTGGATCATTTGTTACCCCTGTCTCTAATGTAAAAAGACTGAGTTCAAATGTGTTAAGTCTTGGCTTTTCTTTTACTATATAGCTTGATGGCATATAAATGAATTGAAATGCAAAACTGTATAAAAAGAAAAGGAGTTGCTGCTCTTACAAATACTTGAAAATATTTAAAAACTATTATTTGAAAGTCTTAAAGCTGTGTAATTGGATATAAAAAAATTTCAAAGATATATTATCTTAGTTGTGCGTTTTTCTTTTTAATAGAATTATGCCTCATCACATCACTGGGATGGGATCATGATCTGACTAGAAATGTTTACTTATCAGAACAAAAAAAAGTTTACACAAGACACTACAGCACAAATTGTTCTGTGACAGCTAAAAACTAGCCTAAAGTGGTAGTTCTTTAGCTCTAAAAATGTAGTCACTGGGAATCCTGGTTCAAGCTCCACTAAGTGAATAGGGTATCTTACCCAACAACTTGTAACTTCAATAGGTCTAGAAAGCAGTGGTTTTGCAGTGTTACTGGATTTTGCCTCAAATATCTATTTATTGACACCCAGGACACTTCATACCAGTGGTGTATTTACTCCAAGTCTCAGTCAAGTCTTAAGTGTCTACCTTCAAGTCTCATGTCAAGTCTTAAGTCCTTGCAAGATACTTTCAAGTAAAGTCTTGAGTCAAGTCTCAAGTCTGGGAGCCAACTTTATACCCTAACCTGTATTCCCAGAATTTCTGGACAGAGCCAGAGTAAGTTTTAACAACTTAAGTAGTGTTAACCCTCTACTTTTGTGATTTTGCCATCTGCAGCTTCAGAAGTAGAGAATAGGATCCTGCCTACTTTCCATTTGCAAAGCTGGAGATTTTTTTTCAGAAGTGGGGAATAAGATCCTTCTTATTCCTCATTACTGAAGCTTCAAGAGCTTTAGAAGGAAGTATCCTTTTTCCTCAAGCCTATTTTCTGTTCCCCTCTGATATATGCGCCCTGGACTCTGGGCACAAGTCTTGCCTTCTGCTCTTAGGAAAAGTTCTAGAAAGCTCCTCCTATATGTAGTGGGGACGGGCTGCTGTGCAGACCCCTACGCCACCTCAAGCCCATTGCCTAACCCATTTGCCGTTTCTTCTGAGAAATGTGTCCACACTTTGGACTTGAGACAGATTGTCATGTGACCTGTAAGTTGTAAGGTTTCTGGATGAATACGTTATGTTAACTGAACCAAGTGCAGCAAGTCAGTTACTAAAAATATGCAAGTTTCAAGTCTAGTCAAGTCAATGTGTAATTTTTGCCAAGTCAAGTCTGAGTCGAGTCACTGAAGTGACTTAAGTCCAACTTGAGTCCGAGACAATTGACTCAAGTCTACATCACTGCTTCATAAAAAAAAAAAAAATGAGGATTTTTCTGTGTTGCATCTGATTTTTTTCATTGTCCGCTTTATAGATGAAGATTACTGTTTAGTGCTCTGTGCTTTTTCTGCCCCTTCCCAAAGCATGACTATATTTTTATTTCCAACATTATGCAGCTTATTAATTAGTAGTTTGCAAAGGGTTTCCAGGCCAGGACTATTCCAGGCCCTGATTAAATTAAACATGACACATTTGAATATTCAGCACAGTTGCATTCAAGTGAACACCAAGCCTACTTAATGAGGAATATATATGTATACATGTGTGCACCTTTCAAGGCAGTACTCGCAGTCTGAGATTCTTACCCTTCACCCTGAAGAATGAAGAAAAAGGGCCTGGACCTGAGATCTGGGAACCCTAGTGCAAATACTCTTCAGAATGAGTATCTTTACACTGTGTTAGTGGTGCAGGCTTAACATTTTCCAAGTTGCAGATATGGGAAGAAAATGGCATTTTCCAGAATTCGAATGGCATTTTTCCCTCTCTCTAATTCAGGGGTGGACAATTTAGGTGGGTCTAGAGCTAATCATCTCTTGGTTGGGATTCTCTGTGGGCTGCATATCTGGAAGAGCAAGATATGGAATGTAAAAGCCAGAAGAGATTGGCCAGAAGTCCATTTCTGGCTTTGAAAAACAAATATTTTTGATGTTAAAATTGTTGTAACTGTGTAACCCCTGATCTCTGCAAACTATTTTAAAGGTGTATGTTTCTGGGAGGGGGTATTCACTTGCTTTTTTTTGCCAGAAAATGGCAGTCAAAGAGATTTAGGAAGACCTAGAACTGTAAAAAATGCCTTCAGGCTGAACTTGTTCCACTTCTGTCCTAGTCAGTGCTTTCATTGCCATCACAAAATACATGGAAAAGTATGGCTGTGCTGTTGCATAAATACAAACCTAACTATTGAGTCCTACAGTACATAAAATCCAACACTCCAAGACCCCAAATAGTAATCCAAGCAATAGTAATCCAAACAGCAACAATTTTCTCCACAAATGATGAAAGAAACATATTACATTCAAGACTTCATAAAAACTTCTGGGCTTAATAAGATTTTTTTCATACATGGCAGGTTCACAACTAGTTTGCTGTATTACAGTATTACAGAAAGAACAAATAATAATGACATTAGATACAGATAAGTAGATAAATTATTTGTAGGTGATATATAAATGACTATACTCAATATATTAATTTTGGAAGATTGAATGGTACAAACCCATCTGTCGTTCGTTGAATTCTAGAAAAAAAATTAAAAACAACACATAGAATCAGGAATATGTGGAATGATTTAGGAAACAATAGATACTCATTGGTGGATACTGGTATCCATTGTCATTTTCTAAAGCAGATTCATGTGAAAGTTTTTTTTTTTTGTACATGTAAATGACCATGTATGTTTGAGTATGGGCAATTTTGTAAGTAATACATATGTCTTGCATTATTTGTGGAGAAATTGATTACTGCAAGGCTGCTGTTTGGAGCCTTTCTGGGTGCTGGATTTTGCGTCATGCAACACAGATACTCCTGAGTAGTGTCGCAGCTTCATAATTTTCTCTTTACATTTGCTATTTTGTGATCAGTCAAAAGGTCTTTAATCACTGGGTCAAACCTGTTTTATCTTGCTATAACACACATCAGCAAGCAAAACTGAATAAACCTTATGTCTTCTCCCACAGCTAAGACAGATAATATGGAAGAAGAATGCACACTAAGGTTGCAATCCTATGCTTATTTGGGATTGTAGGAGCAGGCTTCATCAAATTCAACAGTATTTATCAAATATTATTGCATCACATGGTCAGCCTTTAGTGTGAGCAAGATGCAGACTGTGTTGTGTTCAATGTGAAAGCTTAGTTATGAGGTCTGAATGAAGTGCAACTCCAGATCTGGGCACAGAAATAGTTTGTCTCAATTTCAGGTTGCAGCCAACACTAGATTACCAGGACAAAGTGCAAGTGTCAGTGATGTCCTGCTTGTAGTTGTGTAAGTACTTGCAGAAGAACCAGAACAGCTAGTGCAAGCAACACATAATGAAGTCAAGAACTGATTGCAAAACAGCATGTGGGATAGTTTGTGAAAGGAATTGTGTAACTGGAAGCAAAGTATTACATTTGATACCTGTACATGGTGACAAGTTTCCACAAGGAGAATATTTTTGTTACACAATCCTGTATTTTAAAAGTGCTAACTTACTTCTGAAATATAGATTTAAGAAAAAAAAGTAAAATGACAAAAATTGAGCATCATAATATACTCGTACATGGAAATCAAAACTTCCCAAAGTGGAGAAAAGAAAAGAAAAAACATGAGAAGTTTTATTTTTTGGCTGCTAAATCTCCAGACTTGATTTTCAAAATATTAATTCTATATGAAGGAAATCTGCAAGAGACCACAATTTCTGTCCTCCTTCTGAAAATACAGCCAAGCAAATTCAGGCAATAGAAAGATATATAATGTGTAGAAAAGGAGGTGGGCAGCTAACAGTTTCCACTCTTAGTAGTAAAACAAAGAGATTCATGGATTACCAAGGGTTTTGAACTCCAGTTGATTAAAAATAGCAACAACTCCACCCCACCTCAGACACTGAAACAAAGAAAGAGAAGGGGACAGGACTTGTTTTGTATGATAGGACTGTGAGCTCATTTCTGCCACTGAAAACATGTTTCTGGGCTGAGATGCACTGAATCATGCTCTGTTCTTTAAACCTATGTCTGCCTTTCTTTTCTAAGCCACTATTTTATCCTTTGCCCTAGCTTGGGATGGGGAGAGACAGGACCTTGAATGCTGCTCATCTTTCTTGTAAGGAATGTATTAAAACTGGGGGAAGAAGCATTCTTCCCATTGGGAGCAGGGGGTCCCTTGGCCCTTACTGTTTTTACACATTTAAAAACTGAATCTCTAGCCTTTATGAGAATTGCATCGGCTTAGGCCCTACCTAGGGAATGAAGCTAGCACTGATGGTTCAGGAACCTGAGCTTGATAGGAGAGGAAGCTACTGCAGAAATCTCTTTATACCCAGTCCTTCTTCCCTATTGCTGAAAACTGCTGCAAAACACAGTGCTTTTACCTCCCACATAACCTCCAAAGCAAAGAAAATCACAGAAATAAAAAATGGGAATGATGCAAAACTACCTTGGAGCCCATGTAGGGAGAACAGTGGCATATAAAATGAATGAATGAATGTCAGATACACCAGTATGGCCATGGCAGAGGGGAACTGCTGTCTCCAGAGTTGCCCACTATGACTGGTTTTCTGGATGTCTTTTTTTTAACTTTAAAGTAGATGAGAAGGGCTACAGATTTGACTGAAATGTTGATGGAGAAGTGTTTACCTCACCCTCTAGACCAGTGGTTCTCAACCTTCCTAATGCCGCGAACCCTTAATACAGTTCCTCATGTTGTGGTGACCCCCAACCATAAAATCATTTTCGTTATTATTTATTTATTTATTATTTAGTTGGTTATTTCCAACATCAAATAGATTGGAAACACTGCCCTAAATCACTGCTCTGGATAGACTTCTAATGCTTAAAAACTGGTAACCTTACCCCCTTTTTTATTCCACTTTCACCATCCTATGGAATCCTGGGGTTTGCAGTTTGAACTGCAAACCCTAGGATTCCATAGCATGGTGAAAGTGGAATCATAGCGCTATAACACTGGAATGTGGAAATGGCCAAAGTCCACAGGACGGATCAGAGCAGCGCTTTCGGGTCAAAAAACCAAAACCAACCAACCAACCAAGGAGCCTTGGGGGCTCTTGCTACACAAACCAAAGCCCTTGGCTGACACCCCCTGCTTCTTTCCCAACCGAGTTCTCGGTCTTGGAGGGACCGATCTCCCCTGTCAGATGGCAGATCCGCCGCAGGAAAGTTTCCCCCTTTGCCTGCCGGACCAAAGGCGACAGCCACACCGACAACTTCCACAGAGCGGTGTGCCCAGAATGAATGGGTGACCGGGCGATCACTGCTGCTGCAGCTCCCCCACTTTGGGAAGCAAGCAGAGCTCAGCTGCTCGCTCGCCCCGGCAAGCAACTCTGACTCTGCAAGCCGGCATGAAGGGGAAAGGGAACACTGAAGGGGAAGCACTCCGTGTGTGTGTGTGTGGTGCAGGCGTGAGCGTCCAAGCACCGCCTGGCTGCACCCGGCTGCACGCCTCCTCTCCTTTCCGAGGAATGCAAGACAGTCAAGGCGAAGAACACAACACGTGCATGTGGCAAGCGCCAAGGGTCCATGCACAACAAAAGCGAGAGGAGAAAGTCATCCTGGCTATTTCTGCACTAGACTGTTATAGCGCTATGATTCCACTTTCACCATCCTATGGAATCCTGGGGTTTGCAGTTTGAACTGCAAACCCCAGGGTTCCATAGGATGGTGAAAGTGGAATCATAGTGCTATAACACTGGAATGTGGAAATGGCCAAAGTCCACAGGACGGATCAGAGCAGTGCTTTCAGGTCAAAAAAACAAACAAAAAAAACCCCACCCAACCAAGGAGCCTCAGGGGCTCTTGCTACACAAACCGAAGCCCTTGGCTGACGCCCCCTGCTTCTTTCCCAACTGAGTTCTCAGTCTCGGATGGACCGATCTCCCCCGTTGGATGGCAGATCCGCCGCAGGAAAGTTTCCCCCTTTGCCACACCGACAACTCCCACAGAGCAGCATGCCCAGAATGAATGGGCGACCAGGCGATCGCCACTGCTGCAGCCTCACCACTTTGGGAAGCAAGCGGAGCTGCTCACTCGCCCCGGCAAGCAACTTTGTTCACCGGCATGAATGAGCGTGAGGCGAAGAGGGTGAGGGGATGGGGTCTTACCTCCCAGACGTCCCGCTGCAGCGCCATAAACCCTGAATGGGAAGCCCTCTGTGTGTGTGTGTGTGGTGCGGGCGCGAGCGTCCAAGCAGCACCCGGCTGCTCACTCACCCTGGCAAGCAACTCTGACTCTGCAAGCCGGCATGAAGGGGAAAGGGAACACTGAAGGGGAAGCCCTCCGTGTGTGTGTGTGTGTGTGTGTGTGTGATGCAGGCGCGAGCATCCAAGCAGCGCCTGGCTGCGCCCGGCTGCACGCCTCCTCTCCCCTCCCGCCAGTGCGGGGTCTCCTCTCCTCACCTCCGCCTTAACATTCAGGCTCCAGCTCTCTCCTCCCGCTCTCCGCACCTCCGGC
The DNA here is from genome assembly GCA_948474755.1 of Ctenosaura bakeri. Taxonomy (NCBI): domain Eukaryota; kingdom Metazoa; phylum Chordata; class Lepidosauria; order Squamata; family Iguanidae; genus Ctenosaura; species Ctenosaura bakeri. Next base: position 84,080 of record CAOLHI010003873.1, on the reverse strand, counting down.
TCCACCTCAGGTTCCTCCAGTGCTTTCCCACCAGGCAGGGAAAGACGGGGAAACGCCCAGCATGCCTCCTCTCCCCTCCTCCCAGCGCAGGGGTCTCAGAAGCACTGCTCCCATTGGCTGTGAGGCCACCTTCTTTTAAAAGGGGGGCAGGATTGAGGAGCAGCGACCCCTGTGAAATGGTCGTTCGACCCCCAAAAGGGTCCCGACCCCCAGGTTGAGATCCGCTGCTCTAGACATTTTTTCCCCAATCCAAACTGCTCCCACCAGCACTGTTGTCTTTCTTTCCCCTCTAAAAGCTGAAGAGCAGCTTGAGGAAGCAATTTAGATCAGAAAGTTGATGTACAGCCAAAGTATTTTCAATAGAATTGTTGTGCTAATATAACTTGGAGCCTTCTGTAGAGTAACAAATGCTGTCAGGTACTCCACTAATGCATCTCCCATGTAACGTAGGACAAATGAAAAATTCTGCATTTATACCACAAAAGGCAAATACACAGGTATAGGATACCTGGCTCAGCAACGCTACAAGCAGAAAGGCTCTTGGGATTATTACTGATGATAAATTGAACATGAGCAGCAGTGTGATGCTGCAGCAAAGAAGGCAAACACTATTTAGTTTGCATGAGTAGAAGCATAGTTTCCAAGTTGAAGGAAGCAATAGCCCCACTATATCCTGCAGTGGCCAGGTCTCATCTATACTGTGTTCAGTTCTAGGCACCTTGTTTTAAGAGGGTTACAGACGATTTGGAATGGTAAGAGGTATGGAAAACAAAACATATGAGGAAAGGTTCAATGAGTTGAGCATGTTCAGATTGGTGGAGAAGAATGAGGGTTGATGTGATTGCAGTTTTTAAATATCTCAACGGCTGTCACAGAGAAGAGAGGGCAAGTTTGTTCTCTGCTGCCCCAGAGGGTAGAACCAGGTGTAATGGTTTAAAGAAGGTAGATTTCAATTGAATGTTAGAAGGAACTACCTGATAGTAGGAACGGTTCAGCAGCGGAATAAATTACCTAGAGAGGTGGTAAGTTCTCTTTCTTTGCACATTTTCCAAAAAAAGCTACCGAGTGAGGATTGCTGTAGGGGGAGACCCTGCACTGAGAATGGGGTTGAATGAAATGGCTCATGGGCCATTCCAAATCTATGATTCTGTAATTTTGTGTTGTTTTTTTCCAACTCCAAAGGGAAACTTCATTCAATCTTTTCTTTCTGAATAAGTACAGTGTGATTTTAGGCCTCACATATTGCAAACTATCTCCAGGGATATGTTTGGTTATCTTGATAATTGAAAGAATTTCTCCATCAGGTGCAACCATGATAAACATACTTTTGGCAGTATTCACGGAGATATAGGATGGGGGACACGTGGCTGGATAGCAGTACATGTGAAAGGGATCTAGGAGTCTTCATAGATCACAAGCTGAACATGAGTCAGCAGTGTGATGCGGAAGCCAAGAAAGCCAATGCAATTCTCGGCTGCATCAATAGGAGTATGGTGTCTAGATCGAGGGAGGTACTGGTACCACTCTACTCTGCTTTGGTTAGACCCCATCTTGAATACTGTGTCCAGTTCTGGGCACCCCAATTCAAGAAGGACATGGTCAAGCTCGAGCAAGTCCAGAGGAGGGCAACCAAAATGGTGAGAGGCCTGGAAGCCATGCCCTATGAGGATAGACTTAGAGAGCTGGGTATGTTTAGTCTGCAGAAGAGGAGGTTAAGAGGGGACATGATAGCCATGTTTAAATATTTGAAGGGATGGCATGTAGAGGAAGGAGGGGACTTGTTTTCTGCTGCTCCAGAGACCAGGACAAGGAGCAATGGATTCAAGCTGCAGGAAAGGAGATTCCACCTGAACCTCAGGAAAAACTTCCTGACAGTCAGGGCTGTCCGGCAGTGGAACTTGCTGCCTCGGAGTGTAGTGGAGGCTCCTTCCTTGGAGGTTTTTAAGCAGAGGCTTGATGGCCATCTGTCGGGAGTGCTTTGAGGGTGTTCCTGCATGGCAGGGGGTTGGACTGGATGGCCCCTGTGGTCTCTTCCAACTCTACATTTCTGATTCTAGGTATGTCCTTGTGATATTTGAATCAATTGGGCAAGAGTCTTCAAATTGTAGCTCCAGCTGGCTGGCACCAAGATTACATTCAGATATGAAATCGAGATCATGCGTGTTCTGATTATGTTTACAATCCTTCTCTTCATGAAAGCTGCATTACACTCAAGACTGGTGTCAGCCTTCAAGCCATTGGCTGTTGCTTCACAGCAGTTCTCCAGCGCCTGGTGGCGCAGTGGTTAAATGCCAGTACTGCAAGCCACAAGGTGGTAAGTTCGATCCAGCCCAGCTCCAAGGTTGACTCTGCCTTCCATCCTTTCACAGGTCGGTAAAATGAGTACCCAGCTTGTTGGGGGCATGTATAGAAATGTTTCGAAATACATGCTATTTGTAAGTTGTTCGCCACCTTGATCCATATGGAGAGGCGAGATACAAATAAATAAATAAATAAATTAAAAAAAAACTATTGCAAATATGACAATGGCACAAATATAGTACCAGTCCTGGGACACTGGGGAAAAAATTTACTGGTCTGTCACACCGGATTAGTTTGAGAAGCACTGCTGTGTAGGAAGCCACGAGCCACAATGAAGACGCTGCTAACTGAGATAGATGGTAGAATCAAGAGGATTAAAGCAACCAATGGTAATCGGATGTACCTAAAGGGGTGGAAATAAGGACAGTGCCTCCCAGAACACAATACCGCCCTCGGCGAAATAGTCTTTCACTCCCCAAATTTCTAGGACTGCAGAGATCCCGAAAATCATTCACACCGTGGGCATTTCCGCACTAGCCAGTTATAGCGCGATGATTCCACTTTCAACCTCCTCTGGAATCCTGGGGTTTGCAGTTTCGGGAGGGGCCGGCCGGCCCCTCCCGAAACTGCAAACCCCAGGTTCCAGAGGAGGTTGAAAGTGGAATCATCGCGCTATAACTGGCTAGTGCGGAAATAAATTTTCTATTGGCTGTGTTCGCATTCTCCGGTAACTCTGCCTTTCCTTTCTAAGTTACTACAATGCTAGGAACTTGGGGACCAAAGGGGGGGAAATCACGGGGGTGGGGAGGCGGGGAAGTCCTGTTCAGCCGCACCCCCTTCACCCACAAACGGGGCACAGAGTCCCCCCTCTCCTCTCTCCGGCGGACAAGCCACCCCTCCCGACCGCCTCCTTCTGCGCCCTCCGGATCCACTCCGTCCTGGCCATCCCCTCTCTCTCCCGCCTCTCCCCGTCCGAACTACCACTCCCATGGTGCCTCGCCAGACGTCACGGGCCAGCTTCCGGCGCCGCGCGGCTTCCGGCTCGGATCGGAACCCGGAGCCCGGAATTCGATCCGGGCGCGAGCATTCCAAAAGCAGGTAATGCCAATCCCCGCCCCGCCGCGCGCCGCTCCCTCGGTGCCGGGGGCCGCCCTGGCTCCCCGCGCGGGACCCTCCGCCGGCGAGGCCGCCGCCGCCCGCCCGGAGGGGCGGCCCAGGCCGGCGCGGCAGGGACCCCGAGTCCGGCCGGCGCCGCCGCCGCCGCCCGCTCCGCCCTCCCCTCCGTCCCGCGCGCCTCCTCCACGCCGCCTGTTCTTTGTTACAGGCGGGAGCCGCCCGCGGCCGCGCGCGCCGCGGAGGGGGCGAGGCGGGTCCGAGGCAAAACCCGGCGGAGCCGCTCCCGGATCGCCGTCCCCGCTCCTCGGCCGCCTCCCCGACTCCTTCCCTCCCTCAGCGGCCGGACTTGCTTGTTGTTGTTGCCGCCGCCGCCGTGGTGTCAGGGCTGCCTCCTCCGCGCGTCTCTCCCTCAGACGCGCACCAGGACTGGGAGGGGGAGCGGCGGTCTCCGGGTGTGATTGTGTGTGTGTGAGAGAGAGAGAGAATGGCGACCTGGAGGAGCCGCCTGGCGAGGAGCCCAGGGCTGGCCCGGGCTTTCTGAGCGGCGGCAGCATGGCTTTTGTGGGCCAGTGGTAGCCGAGGGTTTTGGCCCCCTTGCCCAGAAGAGGACCGTGTTCCTCAAAATAAAAGGAAAGGCAGGCGCCCCCCCTGAGCAGGGGGTGTGGGGAGGCTTCCCGCTCTCTGCTGCGCGGATTTGGGCCGAAAAGAAATCCAGAACAAGGATTTCTGCCCCCCCCGTCGTACCTTCAGATTGGAAGGGGGGGAGCCGTCCTGGAGTCTGGCAGGGCGGGCTGAGTGGGCTGGAGGGCCCTTGGGAGCCCCACGGCCCCACGCGAGGTCCGGCTCTCGGACTCCCACGAAATAATGCGGCATAACTGGCACCTCTTTCTTTAAGTATGAACCGCCACGTCTCACTTAAGCAAAATATATTAAAGGATTTATTTATATATTTTTTTTGGTAAAATCTAAAACTAAATTGGCCCTTTCACCATTGTCCATGGTACTGAAGTAGATTTAATTGCTAGGGTACCAAGCAGATGGTGGGCAGCCTCTGACCCTTAAAGCGTGATACGTTTAGATCAGATTCATAGAATAATACAGCTGGAAGAGACCCCAGGGGTCATCCAGTCCAACCCCCTGCCATGCAGGAACACACAGCACTCCCAACAGATGGCCATCAAACCTCTGCTTGAAAACCTCCAAGGAAGGAGACTCCACTACACTCCGAGGCAGCATATTCCACTGCTGGACAGCTCTGACCCTCAGGAAGTTCTTCCTGAGGTTCAGGTGGAATCTCCTTTCCTGCAGCTTGAATCCATTGCTCCTTGTCCTGGTCTCTGGAGCAGTTCTCAGTCATCAATCTATAATGAATGTAGAGAAACAGATATATTTTTCCTTTGGGTGGCTGGGATATAGCCCTGTTGGCTAGGCAGATCTATGAGACAGCACAAATTATCTTACGTAGAATAGAGGATCATATAGGATAGAGGTACAGACTGTAACCCTTTGCCTATTTACCAGGAAGTGAGGCTCACTGGATTAAATGGGAGTTACTTCTAAGTAGATGATTGGCAATCTTTTGATTATATTAAGATCTGAAAATAAATGCAAGATTAATGCGAAAACTATAATAACTGTTTTTGAGTAGACATGCTGCCAAAGTGATGTCTGCTCATGGATGTTTTCTGTATTGATTGCCTTTATTCTGGTTAATATTTCATTGTTTTCTGAGGGAAAAAAAATTAATCATGCCCTGTAGTGTGTGGCTTGTAAGACCCAGCATACTGGAATTAAGGGCTTGATTCTGTTTAATGGAGCTGTCTGATGTTTAACAGGGGATTTTTGCTGTTATTTCAAGCTGCTGGATTTTGTTATTTTTGTTCTCAATAATACATTTTTGTCTCTAGCTTACTCTGCTACCATGGAATGGCTTTCAAAGAGAAAGACTAATATCCATAGTCCATTTATATCACTAGCTACATTAATGTCTACTCACAAGTGAGCCTCATTGAGTTTAGTGGGTTTTACTCCCAAGTAAATGTGGTTAGGATTGCAGCCATAATCCCCCCAACACTCACACAGTCACAATTTACTGAGAATTTCAGTTAGGCACTTTCCACCTGCTTTTGATGTTAGAGATAAAAGAGGCAAGATACTTTTCAGAGATGTTTTATTGTTGTACATGCAATAAAAAACACTTTATTATTGATGCTTTTTGCTGAAAGATACATGCATAACGTTGTAATTACAATCCTAAAACACACACCTGGAACCAGTGGTGTAGAACCGCCATAGTCACTTAAGAATATTCCTTCCCCTCTCTTGCAGAATTAGAATGCAGATAGCAGTATTAAATGTGAGCAAAATAAAGACCTTTATTTTGTACAAAACCTTTATTTTGGTTTTGTACAAATTGAGATCCTGTAGGCTCATTTATTTATTTATTTATTTATTTGTACTTTTGGATTAGTCAACCCCTCCAATTAATGATGTAAATAAATCAAATTTGCTGATATTTTAAATTGTTCAAATGCTTATCCATGTTTGTTTCTACTTGCCCAGTTTTGGGATTGGTGCTGCTCTGTGTCAGATATCCAAGTTTTCTTAGCTTTGCACAGATATGACTCACTGTTTAGCTCTTGTAACACTCCTTTCTTTGTATTTATTAGAGCTGCTTCTTCTTTTTCCTCTTCTTAATAACAATATACTAATTGGCAAAGTAATACAAGTTATAACCTGTTTTCATTTTACTGATGTAATTTCTCCTGCCCTGTAGCATTGATGTCAGTGTGATTATTCATGTATATTCTTGCAAAACATGGGTAATGAATGCTATTGCTATTATCAATTTTCATTTTTTTTGGCCTGATCAACAAGTAAAAACTAAAACTGTACTGAAACAAAAGTTACTGAAGATTACAAATGATACAAATGTGGAAATAGTTCAGCTATCCATACAATATATTAAACTCAGTTTTGTCATCATGTTTTATGATATATGTTGCCGTTTCCCCCCGCCCCTCTTCTCATCCCTTATGTTACCATTTGCCTTGTTTAAAGTTTGTGCTAATGTTGTACTGTTGGGGGGAGGGGGCTAATTCTGTCTGGGAGAGAAAAATGAACCCTATCAGCACAAATTCTGGGTTGTTCAATGAGACCAGATGGAAGGATGCTGAAAAAAAGGGTGAAATTCACAGAATTTATTGCTTTCCTTCCATGACCATATTTTGTCTCTTCTCCAGATCTGCTCACAAGTTAAGAACTAAGGATAGCTGTTTTGGATCTGACCAAGATGCTATCTAGTCTAGGCTTCCTATTTGTAAGAGCAAACAGACTGATGCATCTGGGAAACTTCTAAGAAAACTGTAAAGGGCAGCACTGTATCACCATTGTTGTGTATTTCTAACATCTGGTATTCAGAGGTTTACTCCTAAATGTGAAGGTTCCCTTTTCATGTTTGTATCTAATTGCCATTTAAAAAAATAAATCCTTTCTAAATTTGTCTAATCCAGATTTTTTAAAATTATATTTCTAGATTATAGCACCCTCAATTTTCTAATCAGTGTGGCTTAGCCAAATAAAATGTAAAAGTTTGGTATCTTTAATCAGAAGGTCTTGTATTTCATTTTATTCTTCTTTTTTTAAGGATACCCACAATAGTGGCAACTGAAATTTTTTTGTGACAATGACAGAAGCAGTCTGTGTTTGAAAAAGATCAAATTGACTGCACCGAATCTTTGCAAGGTTATCATGCAGTGTGTATAATGCCAGTGTCTGTTAGGAATACTTGTATCTACTATCTATTATACCTAGTGGGTAATATTTTGACAAAACAACAAACAATTTATGTTGAAGTTGTAAAGGCACAAGAACCATTCTGACTTGCAAAGAGATCTTTGGAGAAGTTGGTAGCATAGGCTTTTGTAGTCTTAAGTCTCCTTCATTAAATGCAGGGGGTAAAGCACCTAGGAACAGATCTTTATGAGCAGGCTGTATGTATTAATAGCAATATAAATGCAAAATTTGTGGGAATGGTGCTGAGGTGACAAGTGCAGTTGGATGACAAAGGCAAGAGGAGTGATGCTGCCTAAAGCTGAGGATAATAGATAACCATATGAATGGTGGAGGGAGTTATTGGATTGTAATGTGATGCTGGCTGGAAACCAGAAAGGAGATGTGATAGACTGGCGAAGAGAGCCCTCATAAGACTAGGGTGTTATCTAGTGTTATATTATGAGTAGTGTACCAGGAAACCATTGTCACTGTTCGACCCACTGTTGATGGACTGGGATTTGTGGATGTTTTCCAGTTCTGCTGAAGCTGAACTTGTTACTTCATCACCATATGCACAAGTTTTGCATTTTTATTGCTGTCTACACAGGTAGCCTGTGCATAAAAGTCTGTTCCTAGGCACTTCACTCCATGCATCTGATGAAGTAGACTGAAGTCAACAAAAGCTTATGTTACCAGCTTCTTTCTCTCGATCTCAAAGGTGCTACAGGATCCCTTTGCATAGAAATCCAGACTAATGGGCTGTGTCTTTGAATTCTATCAGTCTGACTTAACCTTGATGAATATATAAGCCAGAAGCCAGAGTTACTTCAGAGGGCTTCCCAGAACACTAAAAAAAATCTCTTTTTAAAATTGTATGCATATGAAATTATTGTGTCAACTTGAATCAATCTATCTGTCTACCTGGACCCTTGGGGGAAAAAAGTAGTGTATGTTAAACACTGGAGGAACATTCCAGATTTTCCCATCCAACTCAGAGAGCAAGGAGACAGAGTCCATGTGTATGAGGATAAAAGAACATGGATAGGAGAAATTTGTAAAATAAAATTGTTTCAATCAAAGCAATTCTCCATCTCTCAGGCATTGGTTTATCTCTCTGTTGATATTTCCTGAGTTCATGCTTACACAGGTTCCTTCTTTTATTGATTGTCACTTCAGAGAATAATTTCTCATAGTGGCCAACCAATTTCTTTTCCAATATTCTTCCTCCTTTCCCAGCCACATCTTCACTTTTGGCTTCCCATCTACCACAGTTCTAACTTTCTGTACTTCTTCCTATGCTGAAAATTCACAGTTTGGACTTTCTGAAACATTGTCTTCTGTAATCCTACCCTAAAATGATATTAATGTATGACTAGATGTACCACAGTGTAGATAAGAATGCTGCTTCAGTTTGTGTATTTGGATCATAGAGGTAGAAGGGCTCCCAGGGGCTAACTAGTCCAACACCTTGTCGTGTAGCAATACACAGATGTCGAACTTCTGAGAAATGGTCACTCGACCTCTCTTCAAATATCTCCAATAAAGGAGAATCCAACACTCTCTGAGGCAGTCAGTTCCATCATCAGACAGTTGTCACCATCAGGAAGATTTTCCTAATATTTAGGGGGATATAATTTGAATCCTTTGGTTTGTGCCTTAGCCTAAGGAGCAGGAAAAGAAAAAAAGCTTGATCCATCTTCTACATGGCATGCCATTAGCTATTTAGAGATAGCTATCATGTCACCTGTCAGTCTTCTCCAAGCTAAACATATCCAGCTCCCTAAGCACCTCCTCATTAGGCTTAGTTTCCAAACCTTTTACCACCTTTGTCACCCTTCTTTGGACATATTCCAGCTTGTCAGTATCTTTGAACTATGGTTCCCAGAACACTGCTCTTGGTGAGATCTGACCAAAGCAGAATAGTGTGGTACTATTCTCTTTATCTGGAGACTGGAATCCTGTTGATCAACTGCTTTGGCTTTTTTGGCTGCTCCAACAAACTGTTTACTCATATTCAGCTTGTTTTCCACTTGAACAGTCATCTCCAGACACTGCTTACCACCAGTGAGACTCAGAAGTATTCTAGATGAAGTGCAGACTTTTCATAACAATACAGATTTGCTCTCCCACAGTCTTGTGTCCTCCTGCAACTGTGATGTGCTCCCACTTAGTCTACTTACCAAGGACTATCCAGGTGTGTCCTTTTGTCATGATAATACCAATCTTGAACATTTGTGTTTATTATTAATCAACAGCACTACTGCAAGTTTCTTGTCCTTGAAACTTACCATAAATGATCATTATAAAAACAGAATGCCTGTAAGCGTATACATGTCTTTCTTGGAAAATTTAGGGGTTTTGTTTCTGTCATGGGATCCAGATTCTCTGACTGTTGGTAAGATGTGAGAGGCAGAGTACCATTGCATTAAAATACTGGTCTTGCTAAGAGCAATATAATGTGGGTAACACATCTGCGCTTGACTACTTGTTCTGGTCTGCATGTGATTCCTGATGCAGAAGCTGTTGCACGGTGTTTTGCAAACATGCATCTACTTTGTAGCATTGGACCAATGTGCCAAGTATTAAAACCCTACACTACTTTACTTAACAATTAGAGAGCTGCTTTTCTTGCTGTGTGTGTGTGTGTGTGTGTAGTAAGCTGTATACTCAAAATGATTTACCTGCAGATCTGAAAATAGTTAATGTATAATATTAATATGGATGTGTGCCAGGAAACCAGGGTTTGCTGTGCCTATCCACTGTGGGTACATGTTTGCTACATCCTAACTTTGTGAAGCAATGTTTTTTCTCCTCAATACTCATAGCTATTTAGATAAATTTTCAGAATATCACTAGGGTGTAGTTGATGAATTCTGCATCAATGGTTTGTTCAGTCTAGGTTGTTAAACTCAACTGTAGTGATCCAAGTAAATTTGCTGCATGCAGGATTAAAGGCTGTGGCCTAAATCTAGCATCAGGCTAGTGACTGTAACTATTGCCCTGAGACTTCTCCCACCCCGCCCCAGTCCTTTCACACTGCTCAGAAATCTCTGGAAGGTTTTCTAGTCTTCTGCATCACATTGTGAGAGCATGCAGAGGGGCTATTAGTTCTGCTGACAGAAGTATTTCCATCAATGGCAGGCCCCCACTGGACCCCAGACTTTGTTCAAGGTAAAATTGAATACTGAAAATAATTGCTAAGTTCATTTGTGTGATTGAAGGTTGTGGAAGGAATAATTTCAAAATGTACAGGTATTTTTCCTTTTCTTCATCACCGCATTTTGCTTTTCCCCACAAAATTCCAAAATAATTAGTGATAGTCACCTCTTATGTTGTAAATCATGGTTATCTACTGAAGATTTTAGCATGCAATCTCCTGTTTCTGAAACTGTCACAGGCTGATGCCTTAGATGTGGTAGTGAATTATGGTGGTGATGCTTGGGTGAGCTAGCAGCATAACTTTGCACTGAGATTAGTTTTGAGAATATAATCTTGATAGCTATTACTAGTCTGTGAGCTTGTACTCTGCATGTTGGAATAGGTTGTCTGTTCCCTTAAACACCAAGTGTGTCCTCTGCTCTTAGTAGCAGAATGAGTGAGAATTGTAGTTTGTTTCACTATGGCATAATAAAGTGGAGAATCTAGCCATTAGATTTTTCTCAGATTTCTACTATCCATCACCTTCCTCAGTAGCAGAACACATTGCTGATAGAAATAAACTTACTGAGTTAGACACCCTTAGATCAGTGCAGTCCAGTGCACAGTGAAATTTATAGTAAAGGTGGTAAAGTTGTAGTCACATCTTTTTTGGTAAAAAGCCTCCTCCCCATCTAACCTGTTATGGTCAAATATGGCGAAATTCCCCCACGTTGCCTAGAGGGTGTGAGCAGCCTTTTAAAGTCCAAACATTAAATAGAGACAGCCCTCTGAGGTCCTGTGTGAGTTGCATGTGGATCTCCAGAAGATGCCTACTCATGCAATAAAGAATTGAAGAAAGCAAATTTCAGTTACTGGGATGAAGAAAAATTAATTTAAAAATGGTTCAATAGGTATTTATGGAACTAAATGATTCCTATACTCCTTTTATGTTTAATTTATGTCAATGTTCCTTTTTCAGGGATCTTTTTGTATAGCTGATGCTGACAAACCAATGCTCCTATAAAAGGATCATAATGTCCCTTATGTGTAAATATTTACTGAGGTTTAGGGAACTTCAGTAAACTTCCACTTGTCATATAACCTTGGTTTATTTCCCATTTTATGGTTACCTGAAGCTAACAGAGGAAGCCCATGGGCATAGTCAAATCTGAGAAGGAGAACTGAGTCTCGGTAGAACAGTAATCCATCAGCAGATAAAATTATGTGGGGTAGGTTGATTCCAATCAAAATGAGTACATCAAATTAACTGAAGGCAGCGAGTCCATTTTGTGTACTGTGCAGCTGCAGCAGTGCCATGGATAGCTCAAAGTGAGCTTTGTTGACCAGCGCTCCTTCCTCCTAGAGTCATAGGCCATTTCCTCACTAGACTGTTATAGTGCTGTTATTCCGTTTTCAGCATCCTATGGAGTCCTGGAGACACCAGGATGTTGAAAGTTGAGTAATAGGACTATAACTATCTAATGCGGAAATGGCCATAGAAAGATACTATCAGCAGCAAACTAAATTACATAAGCAGTTGCGGTAAACAAGCTGGCTGGCCTTCTGAAGGTCCTTGACTTATTTTGTAGTCCCAGGCTTTTGCAAGGTTGGGGGGATGGAGGTTTTGTATTGGATGCATCTGCTGACTTAGAGGTCAATGGCAAAGCTGATTTTCTGATCAGGAGAGGCCCTGAATCCAGTACTGATGTTCCTTCTCCTGGATAAGCATTGATGCAAATCTGAGACATCAGCAAATCTGATTTATTTACATCAGTAACTGGGGTGAAGAGGAGTGATTCACAAATGTAAGCAAGTGAACCTGTAATGTGAATTTGTACAAACAAGTTTAAAATATCTTTATTTTGCTCATTCTTAACAATTATCATTTTAATTCAGCAAGCGATGTATGGGAATCTTCTTAAATGGGACTGTAGTGATCTTGCTTCTAGTTGAGAACATCTGTAAGCACTAGGCAGTTTGGTTAAGCAGAATGCTAGATGAAACTGCCTGCTGGTGGCTTGCATTCTGAGCAAAAACATGAACCTCCCTTCCTTGGACCCTATCCCACCCCTGAAAATTTCATTTAGGAACTTGAGCCAATCTATTTTTCAATGAAGGTCATACGGAAGTTTAAAAAACAGTTCTGTGTTCCAGAGAGACTGTATCCCTCTGGATACATTCAAACATAGAGAGTACAAAGTGATGAGGTGGGACTATATGGCAGCCTTTCAGAAGCCTACATCAGGACTGGTCTCTGTGAAGAGGTGATGATCTGTGACTTCTACCTATGCAGGAGGACCAGTGTTATGTTATAACTACCTGGAAATCTGGGAAGACTTGGTAAGTGTAGACTGGCTCTATGTAGTTGCTTCGTTTCTTTTTGTAGCCATAAGAGAACATAAAGATGCCAGCATACGTAGTGGTGACAGGTTCATTCAGTTAAGTCATAACTGCTAGTAAACTTTCTGTGGTTTAAATTGAAAAAGTCCTTGCAGTTTGTGCCATTCTGGGAACAGTACTGGGAAGGTTTCCCACATTTTTCTCCAACCAGAAGGGCAAGTACCTAGCTTCTATATTTATTTTTCAAGTTAGGTCCAAAAGATTTGTTGTTCTTTTTGTTTTTAGTGGTTTATCTTTTTACCTTATTTTAATTTTACGATAGTTCAATTACTTTTTAGATTTTGTTTTAAGTATTGCAAGCTGCTTTGAGTCCCAGACTGGAAAAAAGACCAGATGTAAATAAATACAATCATCATCACCATCAGCAGCAGATAAAATGTGCACATGTTCATGGTCAGGCTCATCCAAGCACACACGCTCCTTTCTTTGCAGATACAGTGTTTGTTTAGAAAACTTGTCATGTTGCATTTCTGCAGGAGTCAAGATATTAACAAAACCCATAGATCATACCATATTGGTCTTGAGAGTCAATATTGTTATGCATGATATATCATTGTTGCTGTTATATTTTCTAGATATTGTGCACAGTAAGGCAATTATGTTGGTGGATTATAAGAGTTTAATTCTTCTGTGTCACTTTTTCTGTATAACTTTAAGTACAATCCATATGCTTTACAAGTCTGTGGCAACATTCCTTTTAAATGTAACATTTTAAATGCTGATGGTATATGATCTCTGCTATTGTGGCATTATCGAAAGTATATAGGAGTTCCTATAACTCTTTGAGTAAACATTTTGTTAAGAGGTATGTGTCAGCTCAGTGTCTGTGTCACTTCTCTTTTGACAGATTTCAGAAATGGCAGAAGATGGCAATGAAGAGACTATGTTCATATGTAAGTATTCAAAAAGGAATAATCAAATAATTTATATGTCCTATTAACATATGAAAACAGAACATGTTCTTTTTGTTTTGCATACCTAGGCCATTTCTGCACTGGACAGTTATAGCGCTATTATTCCACTTTCAACATCCTATAGAATCCTGGAGTTTGCAGTTTAGGGAGAGGTTTGGGGGCCCTCCTAAACTGCAAACCCAAGATTCTGTAGGATGTTGAAAGTAGAATAATAGCACTATAACAATCTAGTGTGGAAACGGCCCCAGTTACTTGATAAATGCCTCTGTGTTTAAATATAGGGAGAACACTGCTATTTTGTTACTGATTAAGAGTTTAACTGTACTTTTTTTGTTGTACTGAGGCTCTTTTAGATAGCTGTTAAAATCTTTGGTGTCTAGTTTCTTTTTCATGTTCATGAGTGAAAGGACCATCTATCTCTGTGAAGTTTAAGAAGAATTACCCGTTCTTGGTTTTTATCTAGTAATTGCAGTCTAGAAAGAAGACAAGCAGTATGATGACAATATGGATGATATTGTGTTAGCAGTTCTTTCAGATGTGAGGCTCAACTTAAGGTTTTTGTTACCTAGAAATTACAATATCTTTCTCATTCCCATTATTGTTGTTGTTAATTATGCTGACATCGGTACACATGAAGTTTTACATCGTAAATAAAATATATAGGCTCAAAAAGGGCTTACATAGTTTAACAATAGAGATGATTACGTAGGCAGGGGAAGGAGGTGAAGAAACAATAGTAATAAGGGAGAAATTTACTTAGGTTTCCTTTTGTTGAAGGATGAGATCTTGGAGTTAAGGCAAAGTAATTACAGAAAATACAGGCTTATAAGAGGAATTTGACGGGAGCCGGGGGAGGGGGAGAGAGAGAGGGGGTCCCTCACAATAAAAATGCTTGGACATGTTCAAAAGATATACATGTTTAACATGCAATGTGCATAGGCTCAGATTGCATAGTAGATTCATAGATTTTCTCTCTAATATGACCTGCAGTATGTGCATACATGTGTTGGATTGTGTGCAAGTATACAATTTCCTGCATTACTAATTGATTCCTAATAATGTCAAAATCAGAAACAAATACAAAAAGGCAGCAACTCATCCACATATGTATCAAATATAAAAGACCATCAGAAAAACATAGATGCAACTATTAAAGAAAGTAATAATGAAGCTAATGTTTATAGTCTATATGAGTAACCTATACCAATGAGGAAACATATGTAGAATATAGCCAGAGGTAAAATTACACATTTAACGGGAAAATAACCAGAACCTGCCTCAACATATAGTATAACAAAGAATGTAAATACAGAATAAATGAAATTTTAACAATATAGAAACGTACAAAGTCATATCAGAATCTACTTATTATATTGTTTTGGAACTTGTGTAGACTTTATGTTTATAAGCAACTTTCTTTACTTTACTTTGTTTACTCTAAAATACCAATTTGTAATGCACCTTATCTGCATGATCACTCAAAAGTATAAAGCTGTACAAATATGTAAAACATTAAACATCATCCAGATACACTGGGTAGGCAAGTGCATGTGTGTATGTATGTGTTTAAGATTATCATTTGATTTGGTTCATGGATGGAATTGAAAGTGTGTCAGAGATGAACATGGCTGGTTTTGGAATGCATGTATTTGAAAATGATTTTCCCCCATTTTTGTTGAGTAAGCTTATCCCTAGTAGGAGTTCTTACTTGCTTTGGAAGCCTTCCCAGCCATCCCAGGTATGGAGAAGACAGGGGTGACACGCAGTCTCATTTTACAAATCAAACAGTGTGTTTTAAACTGATAGTGTTATATTTTTGCTATGGTTTGAGAGGCAGGTGCTTTTTTTATATGCAACATCATGTTAGAAAATGATGAGCTGATAACTTTGTAGATGCCCACAATGCATTAAAAAGAACAAAAACCACAGCAGTATTCAGTTACAATGTCTTTACGGTGCTGACAACTTAGCTTTATTTTTCTGTTTTATCAGCAAGCTAAGCACATACCAAATATACCTGTGATGCTACTCATAAATTGAAGCTTGACTCAAGGAAGGATTACTACTAGGAAATAGTATTTTGTTGTTGTCATGTGCTTTTGCATTGACTCCTTGTTATAGGATTTTCTTGGCAAGATTTATTCAAAGGAGGTTTGTCTTTGCTTTATTCTATGACTGAATGTGATTTGCCCAAGGTCACCCTGTTTGTTTCTGTGGCTGAGCAGGAACTTGAATGATGGGACCTTTTTACATTACGCAGTTATAGCACAACTGTCACTGTAATGGTTCCATCCTATGGAATCCTAGGATTGGCAGGGTAGGGAAGGTTGTTTCATATTCTCACCCAGGGAGCTACAGTGCCTCACCAAACTCACAAACTCTAAGATTCTGTTGGATGAACCATGGCAGCTAAAGTGGTATAATAGTGCTGTGATTGTGTAGTGTGAAGGGGTGCCTGGTCTCCTGGAATTAGTCCAAAACTCAGACCACAACACCATGCTGGCTAGTATTAGAGGTAGAATAATGAGGCTTAATAATCATAGAATCATAGAAATCTAGAGTTGGAAGAGACCACACGGGCCATCCAGTCCAACCCTCTTCAGCCATGCAGAAACACCCTCAAAGCAATCCCGACAGATGGCCATCAAGCCTCTGCTTAAAAACCTCCAAGGAAGGAGACTCCACTACACTCCGAGGCAGCAGATTCCACTGAAAGCATGAACAATTTTTAAAAAAATAATCTGTAGTTTGTTTGTGACTATACCTTTGACTGGGGGTAAATGCCTGTACAAACTAAGTGGTAGTAGCTTTGTTTGCATGCCCCGGGAGATATGTCTGCTTGTTGCCCTGGGGTAGCTGCTCCAGTATAGATGTAGTGTGAAGAAGTGAAAACTGAAAGTGGGAAAGCCTCACTTGCATTTACGGACTTAAATTATGATTCAAGTATGGAAAGAAGGGAGATATGTAAGCATAGAACAGAATATTCAGGTTTGACTTTTCTTGTTGTGCTTACTACTGGCTGCCAAAGAGGCAGGCTGTTATGCAGTTTAAAAAGCAACTTGCTTCATGAGCAGCAGAGACTACTATGCTAAGAACAGCCCGTAAAGCTGCTCTAAAGAAAGGGTATGAATATTTTCGAAAGAACTGGCTGCATGCACAGTGTTCTCTAACACATTCCTATTTTTTCTTTAGAGCCTGTTCTAGCCTATCTGATGTCTCTTGGTTGTTTGTGATAACATCTGCTCCCAAAAGTGGTAAAACATAAGTCTGGTGGAATGTGCTACAATTCTAGAAAGCACATCCAGTTTTGTACACATCGATTCAGAGAGTGTTAAAATGATCTGTTGTACCTAGTTTTGCTGTTCCTTACTCTAGGCATCCTTCCTTAACTGATCAATAATGTTTATTAAATATTCATACAAAACATACTTTCCTTGTTTTGTTTTTTAAAAAAATGTGTTTATGGTCTGATAACACAAGTTTCATTTATCTTTGTGCTTGAGATGAGCCAAATATACTATTAATTCAATTGTGTGTGTAGCCACTGCAGGTGAGAGAGATTGGAATTTTTCTCGTGGATGTTCACTGAGAAAGAATAGGACAAACTCTTTGTTCTAAATAATTTTCATGGAAGACAAATAAGGCAACTAGAAATGAATGTGACATAATGTATTTTAATTTCTTTCATTTTGAAAGAAATTTTGTTTTGTTTATTGTATATATCAAACATAATATAGACATACAAATAATAAAAATAATAATAACAAAAAGAAATAAAGAAAACTGTTCTTCCTCTTGTCTGTTTCCAGGGTGTGAAGATTGTAATCAGTATCATGATTCAGAATGCCCAGAGCTGGGCCCAGTAGTGACAGTCAAAGACTCGTTTGTTTTAAGTAGGGCAAGGTAAGTAACTTTTGCTGTGCTGCTTGTTTGTTTTTAAAGTTAGCAGATCCAAAGTGACAGAGCTGCAAAAGGGAGTCCTCTGTTCTCATTTACAATTCTTTTTTTTTTTTTGGTGCTTTATTTAAAACTGGAAATCCCCCTGGCATCTGAGAACTTATATATATATTATTCTAAATATCTTCAATACAGAAGTACTGGTTCAGTGCCTCATTCTAGAGTGGTGATTCCCAAGTTTTATTCACTTGTATACCCTTTGGCAGCTCATTTCCATAAACTGGACCCCTCGTACGATGGGCCTGCATGATTTGCAAGCTCAGCATTCACAAATGCAACCTTATACCAGATGTGAAGTGAAAAGAGAAAAATATTTAAAATATATTAAAAATATAAAATATTAAAATATTAATATTGCGTAATAAATAATACATATTAAAAATTATTAAATATTTTTAAAAATACAAGGTGTGGTGAATAAAATGAGCCTTGCCTCCCTGTCTTGAGCTGTTGCAAAGTGGCGGAGAACTTCTGGTTTAGCCCATTGCTGCAGCAACCACAAGCAGGAGGCACACACAAGTAAGAGGAAGCTTGTTAATTGG
Organism: Ctenosaura bakeri; assembly: GCA_948474755.1. NCBI lineage: Eukaryota > Metazoa > Chordata > Lepidosauria > Squamata > Iguanidae > Ctenosaura > Ctenosaura bakeri. The sequence goes on along the minus strand of CAOLHI010003873.1, from coordinate 65,938 downwards.
GTACCAGGAGTTTGAATGGCATCTTCTTTCTCAGCAAATATAGGAGTGAACGTGGTTTGTGCATGTGGTAGGGTTGTATGCAGTTTTTTCAAGTACCCCTAAATGTCCTCTGGTATGTGACCCCAGCTTAGGAACCACTGTTCTAGAGTATTTCAGTGGTACAAAGCAAATGAAGATGAGATACAGTAAGCCCAATCAACCAAGTGAGAAACTCATGGCCTTTTTGTGACAGTAACGGGAACCTCTCTATCAAGGGAAAACTAGTGCTAATTGCAGCTGAATGAGTTCTGCATGCACATTGTGCCACATGGATAGCCCAAATGGGGTTATGACCCATTTTATAACTAGGTTCCAAGTTGATTGATCCTGTCTGGAAGCGTGAACATGCATTGAGAGGAATAGGTGATGCCTCTGTTTAAGCAAATGTAGTCGGAACTACTAAGAAACAAGACCCTTTTTCCCCAGTCATTTATAGTGATACAGAATTTGCGAAAAAGGCAACAACTTGGGATGGAGATCTGTTTACTAAGCAACCCAGCTGTACTTAGTTACACTTGTTTGAATTATTTTTACAGTATGTATCATATTTGCCAGGGTGTATGACACACCAGTGTATAAGATGCAGCCCATTTCTGATGGTTATATTTTGGGAAAAACTTTTTTTACTACAGCAGTGAGGCTTCCCCCTCCCCCGTTCCCTTCCATTTCACCTCAGTGTGACTTCTCCCCACCGAGGCAAAATGGATAGGATAGAGAGGGGGAGGTCCAGGGAAGCCTTGAGGCAGTGCTCCTTTTGCCCCCCCCCAGCTCCTCCTCTACCTTTCCTAGGCATAAGGAAAATGCCTAGAACAGACAAGAGAGGGTCTGGGGATGGAGCAAGCACCAACGTGGGGCTTCCCCAGATCCTGGGGCTTCCCCATAAAGAAAATGCCTAGAAAAGACAGGAGAGGATCTGGGGGTGGAGCCAGCGCCAGTGCGGGGCTCCCCCAAACCCTTCTCTGCCTTTTCCAGGTGTAAAGAAAATGCCTAGAAGAGATAGGAGAGGGTCTGTAGGACAGAGCCAGCACCAGCGTGGGGCTCCCCCAGACCCTTCTCTGCTTTTTTCTAGGCATTTTCTTTATGCTTAGAAAAGGCAGGAGAGGGTTTGGGGTGGAACCAGCACAGCACAGCCTCGTGGGAGTCCTCCTTTCACTTCTTCCCTTTCATATGCATTTAGCCTCAGTGGGGGTGGGGGGTGGGGGTGAAAAGAGGACTTCCAATGAGCACCTGGCGTATCAAACATACCCCATTTTTAAGGACCATTTTGGGGAGAAAAAAGTGTGTCTTATACAACAGCAAATATGGTAATTTGCAAAATGAATGGTACTTCACACTCAGCATTTACAGTCACTGTTGTTGTTATATGGCTTCAGGTCATTTCCAACTTATGGTGATTCCAGGATCACCCTATCATGGAATTTTCTTGGCAGTATTTGTTAGAGGGGGGTTGCATTTGCCTTCTTCTGGGGCTGGGAGAGTATGACTTGCTCAAGGTCACCCAGTGAGTTTCCCTGGCTGAATGGAGATTGGAAACCTGGACTCCAGAGTCATAATCCAGCTCGCAAACCAATACACCATGCTGACTCTCTTGCACTCACTACGTAGGGTTAATATATTATACAACTTGGAGTGAGACTCATTTCAGATTTTGGATTAGATTGACAAAGAACTTTTAAGGTGGAAATGATGGAGATGGAAAAATTGACAAATGCATTAAAGAACAAATTTGTTCAACAATTTGATAGAGAATGGAGCAAAATAAAAGAGTGGCTGCAATTGTAAAGCTAATAATTGTAAGGATATAATTTGATAAAAATTGTAAAAATGTATTGACTGGTCAAAAGACAAATTATGATTGTTATACCAAAGATTCTATGTACAGTGGATTGGACTCCTTGTATTGTATTGTATTATATTGTACCTTTTATTTGATTCAGCTGGGCAAAACTAGAGAAGAAAACTTGTTGTGGGAGTTGTGGGGGGGGACATTAAGAAGAAATGTTCCTATTTTATACTTTTTTTAGAAATTTTAATAAAAATACTTAATTTGGAAAAAGTCCTAAAAAATTTCTACAAATCGTACCGTACCGTCTTTCTTTTTGCATGGAAGAGTGATTTCCATCTAAGCCCTATTCAGGTTGTATTCACTTTGCTTTCTTCAACACAAAAGCAGAGAAGCCCTCAGCACTATCCCCCAACCAATTGCTTTCCTCATGAAGAACCAAAAATCTGAAGATGAGTTCCTGTTTGCCTCTTCCATGTGAGCAAGAATCCTGATTTTTCAGTATCCTTACTCATACGGAGGGCCTTCACATGATCTGGAACCTCTTTTCTTTAGATTCTTCTATTTTGACATGAGGAAAGCAGTGATGGGGAAGAGCTGCCTTCCCCTACTTCCCCTGCTTGTTCAAGAAGGGGAGGTGAGTAATGCCTGGATATACTTGTAGCATCTTTTTGTTCAGTAGCAGAGCAAATTCTTTGCACGGTGAAGGCCCCAGGTTCCATCTCTGATGTCTCCAGTCCAAATGATTAGGTGACGAGTGATGTGAAGGTCCTCTTCTTAAGACCTTGAAGATCTGTTTTCTGTCACAGTAACCAGTAGTGGACTAAATCAAAGGAGAGGGACAGTCTGATCTCATGTAGCATTTTGCCCGAGTTCAGAAGCCCTCTGCAGAACCAGTCTATTCTTTCTGCCACTGCCTGCCAAGAGGGAAAGAAAAAGAAGAGGAGGAGAAAGAAATGGGTGACACACAGTGAGAGAGAAGTTATTCAGACCTACTTCCTTTTGACTCTTTTTGTATCTACCAGTTTCAGTCCCTCCCACAGCTGCATGACTCCCTCATTGCCACACACATAATATTATCCCTGTGGGAAAGCATCCCTCAGCATGGTAAAAAGTGCCCACTCTTGGGTTCAATGGATTAATACTATGATCTCATATGAAGTAGCTTCCTGCATTCAGAATGCAAGTAGCTTTGTGTTCTACATCTGGTACTTCAGCTAATTGGGTGTGTGTGTGCACATGTGCATGTATCTTCATTGACTTATGATGACCTCATGAATTTCATAGGGTTTTCTCAAGCAACGGATATTCAGATATGGTTTTGCCAGTTCCTTCCTCTGAAATACAGACTACAGTACCTGGTATTTGTTGGGTGTCTTCCATCCAAATACTAACCAGGGCTGACTCTGCCATGTTCAGGTGGGATCTGGTGCCTTTAGGCTATTTAGGTCACTTTTTGGACATGCTGGTACTCATAGCTTACAGTGTTGTTGAAGAATTATTGTGTGCCTGGCTTTAATTTTAATTATTTTAATTATTCTGTAGTTTAAGATGTCTTTATAGAGAGCAAGTCTCTTGTTCTTGTACACAATATTACCTGTACACAGATGTTGCCACTGAGGAGTGAATGGAGTCAGCCTATTTATGCCTCACCTTGATTTGCTCTATATATTTACTTGTTAGGTCTTCTCTCCCTTCCAACTTGGAGATCAGACAACTTGAAGATGGGACTGAAGGTGTTTTTGCACTGACTCAGCTGGTCAAGCGTACCCAGTTTGGTCCCTTTGAATCCAAGAGAGTTGCAAAACTGGAAAAGGAGTCACAATTTCCATTGAAGGTACGTTGGCTCTGAATTTAGGCTAAAGAAAAAAAAAAGAAACGAAAAAGAAAAAGTGCAAAAAACAAAACAAAAAAACCCAGCAGCTGAACTCTACCATTGTCTAAATGTGTACCCCATATTTCAGTCTCTCTCTCATTCAGCAGATGGGTGGGAATCATGTAGCACTCTAGATGTTGTTGGACTGGATAGGAGAACATGTACCCCACTTTTTCCCTTTACCCCTCTTCTGCATGCCACTGTCCCTGTCAGCTTTCTAGGTCTTTACTGTGCTGGCAAGGGTGTTCTCCAAGGCCACTTTACTCCCCAGTGCGTTCCTCTCAGGAAAGACATCGTCAGTAAGAGTTTGAGCTTGCAGGCTTTCAGCAAGGCTATACCAACTTTCCTCCTGTTAAGGCATTTGTTGTAGCTGGAAAGCAGCTGGCAGAGATCACCATGTAGGAGATCCTATAATAAGAGGGTTCACAGAAGTGAAAAATATAATGAGAAAGGACAAAAGCTAAGGGAACGTAAAGTAAAACAATAATGCAAAGGCAGAAATGTGGTGTGGTTATAGCTACGAACCAAAAAGCTCCTGGTTACTCTGGCCAAAGAAATGAATGAGAGTGAAGGAGTGTTACATAGTTATGTATGATCACATATTCTTACCAGAATGGCCCAGGAATTTTCTGTGGCTTTCTTTTGTGTCATTATTATAAAGGCAAAAATCCCCATGGTAAGGACATGCTGGTAGTGCAAATGTGAGCAAAGTGTGGCCTATGGATCACACTGGCCCCTAAAGGCCATTTTTAAAGTCCTTAGGGTCCTGTAACATCCCTCAAAATGTTTTTGAAAAATGATTTTTTTTTTACAAAAAAAGTCCAAAATGTAAAGCAAATTTTTAAAAAGGGACAGGAGGCAGGGAGGGTGAAGGCTCCAACCTTCTGCAGAGGGCAAGTGGCCTCTGCTGTACTGACATAGATGCATTCTTGTGTATACTGTTATCCATCAATAGTCCTTACAAATAAATTTATATTCACTCTCTGCATGGGTTTCTAATTAGGTTTTTCAAAAGGATGGGCCTCCAGTATATTTTGACACGTCTAATGAAGATGATTGCAACTGGATGATGATGGTGAGACCAGCCAGCCAATATGATCACCAGAACCTGACTGCCTTCCAGCATGAGAATGACATTTACTTCACTACTTCCCGGGACATCCCTCCAGGAACGGAGTTAAGAGTATGGTATGCAGCTTTCTACGCCAAAAAAATGGAAAAGCCGGTTCTCAAGCAAGTTGCTAGCATTGCTAATGGTATGTTTACAAAGTGGAGACTGCCTTTTCTTTCTTTAAAGAAGGAAGGATTTGTGGGGAGGATGTCATGCAAGGGAACCAGTATGGTGTAGTTGTTAGAGTGCTGGAGAGAAAGGTTCAAATCCCTGCTGAGCCATAGAAATCCACTGGGTGTCCTTGGGCAGGTTGCAGTCTCTCAACCTCAGAGGAAGGCAGTATGTGACACTCTCTGAACAAATCTTTCCAAGAAAACCTCAGTATAGGTTTGCCTTAGTGTGATAACCTGGAAACCACTTTAAAGGACAAAACAACAATGACATGCTATGCAAACAGCTTCCACACATGAAAATTAATCATTAAAGTATTTGCTCTGTTCATGTATCACCTAACAGCCAAACTATGCATCAGTTTCAATCCCAAGATATAAAAATGAAACAACTTCCCTGACTCTTTCCACACTCTAGTAGAGCTACTTCCTTTCCCCAAAGCTCCTCCTAAGAGTTTAAGAGTCCCCTAAAACAGTGTGGTGGGCCACTGGGGGCTGCAGCAAGATGAGGAATTTGGGAGAATTTTGCAGGGCTGCCTCACACAAGAAAAACCTGGGCCATTAAATGGAGTCCCATGTATCATTTGACTAGTGTTTTCTGTTTGGACACAATGTAGCCTCCACATCTTCAGGTTTCAGCTGAGCTGCCCGACTGGGGATGAAGGGCTTCTTTAATTCCTTATCATGTAATATTTTCTTTTCTGATGGTTCCATATGCCCACCCACCTGTCCCTCCATTAGAGAGACTGCTTCTTGTAAAGAAAGACTGAACACTACTGAGCAAAGACACAGTTGTGGGGGTGGAAAGGACAGTATTGAGCATTCTCTTTTCATTGGAACAGCAGGAGCATTCCCTTCCCTTACAACATGCAGATGACCTTAAGAAATGTTAGTATGAAGTAATAATTTGTAGCATATGTAAGACCCACATTACAATCAAATTCTAGGACTTCCTTGTTTCACTGGTTTGGGAAATCAGCCTGTGTAACCTGAGATGCAGTTGAAAAGATCTCAGCCTAACTGAAGTAAGATCTTTGAGAAACAGATTAACATGTTTTCAGTACAGACCTCATTACCAAGAGATGTCGTGGCTCTCTATATTGTAACAAAATATTGTAAGTGGAAAAGCAAGCTAATAGAAACACTATTCTCTTAACAGATGTGTGTTTAGTTGTGATGGAATGTAACCAAGAAGGGAACAACACTGCTTCAAAACCTGGTACCTTTTCTCTCAAGAAAATCAAGAATTCTCAGCCCTCTAAAGCCGATCATTCAGGTGTATTATTATACCTATTGTTCTTATTGCAAGTGTATCATTATAGCTATTGTTATTCTTACTCCATGTATAGAAACTTGAAGCCCACATGGCCAACATGCTATTAAAGAATTTTGCATCTTTTCTTTAGAATTCAGCTGGTAGACAGTCCATCACTGAAGTATTTGCAGATTTCACACTTTGAATAGAAGTTTCAATAGTCCTGTAGCCCTTTCATATAGAGAATTGTAACAGATATCTTTGTGTGTGTTACCCTAGGCAGCACTTGAAAGGCATAATGCAGACTTAAGATAGAAAGAGTGTACACCCTAAATATCTTGAACTGTAGCAGAGCATTGCATGAAAAATGAAAGTTCTCAGTCTAAGTAAAATGGAAGATATTTAGCGATATGCTAAGAGCTTTTCAGTCATCTACTTGTACATCATCAATACAATCCGTATTGCCATAAGGTATGGTGGTTCTTGGCATTGTAAAAGCAGTTTGGCAAATGGAAAAATAGACTAATGAAAATATAATCTTTCTAATAGATGTGTGTTTAGTTGTGATGGAAAGTGATCAAGAGGGAAATAAATCTAGCAGCACTTTTTCTCTTAAGAAAACCAAGAATTCCCGATCTGCTAAAGCTGCTCCTCCAGGTATGGAAACTCTTTTGTCTCTCTTGTATGCGTATGATGCCACTGTTATGATGGGTTTGAAATCACTTATTAGACAGTCTGCCTGAGCTGGTACTGTTGTTAAAATATGATGACATACAAAAATGTTGAAGAGAGGTTTTAAGCTTGTGACTTTTCATTATCTTTTTGACTCTTCTTTTTAAGGAAACTTTGATCCTCATGCCAAAATGTGTACATGCTTTGATCAGCTTGCCTTTTTATATCTCTGATTTTTTTAACAACAAAGAGTCCTGTGGCACTTCAAAGATTTACAGAATGTTATTTGGCATAAACCTTTGAAGACTGTAGCCCACTTCGTCAGAAGCAACATCTGATGAATTGGGCTGCAGTCCACAAAAAACCCCAAATTTTTAGTACCACAGAACTCATACTATTTTTGTTGCAGCAGACTTTGTTGCCTGGGAGTCTTCATATTGTTGTCCTTGTTCTATACATTTTATAATGGCTAGAGTGGGAGTGTGTAATATACAATATGTGGACCACATGTAATACTTCCCACAGTTTGTTTGGATGGGAGTATCCAAATGTCCTGCTGCTGTGTTGGGGAAAAAAATGTCCTGTTTTTTTTTTAATAATGTGGAAAAAAAAAGGACCATGGGATGTGTATGTCTTGCTTAAAAACCAATTAGCAATCCCAGAGGTGTTCATTGGCTCCCACAGAAGGTGTGGGTTCCCTTCCTTTTTTAATATACAAGTGACTTTTTAAAAGTTAAAAGCATTTTATTCGTACCACCAGATTTTGAATGTGCATTGGCATTGTAGGGAGTGCACAACCTCATGGATGCCACCAACTCTCAGCAGTTGCTTACCTCTCAGTTAGACTTTCCCATTCCATGTTTTTCAAAATATTTAGTCCTTCCTTTTTATTTGCTGTGAACCTAGTGAGCACTCTAGAAAGTACTGGGCCGGTTGAAGCAGTATCCAGCCAGTGGACATGTAAAGTGTGCTCGATAACTTTCCAGGAACCTCAGCTGCTAACAGGTAAGGAAAGGACTGCCAAGTTCCACAATAGCATAAACATGGGAGGTTAAATGTGCTTATTTTTCTCTCATTGGATCTCAGCTACAATGTTAATGTGTGCATGTGTTTTTAAAGATTATATTTGAAATATTTGGCTTTTTTCCACTTGACTTTTTTCCACTTGGTACGGGAAAACAGGTAATTCTGTCCACTAGCTTCTTGAAGGTACTGTAATACCTTTTCAGTGTGCTGTGCCACTGTGTTTATTTGTTTATTTAACCAATTTTTACCCCAGTCTTTACCCAAACAGTTTTCCAGAGTAGCTTAGAAATATCTGGAATGAGAGTCGCTGATTGCAGGCATACAGTTGAAAAGGAACGACACAAAAAGAAAGGATCTTTGGTTACAAAGTTTATCAGGCTGTATGTTCCGTTCAACTGGTAATGTGTTCAGCAAGTCATAGAGGTGGATTGAACCACAGTGTAAGAGCATTTGCCTCATCTCTGTGTGGTGATCATAGCATTGGCCCTTGGTAGCTGGAGGGCGGTGTCTCTCAAATGAAGTTCCAGTCATAGATAGAGAGTGTCTGACTGCTGCTTCCTGTCTGTCCTGAGCAGTCAGCAGTCACTGATGAACAGCAGTTGAATTGAATAGAATCTTGTGCATCAGGAGTTCCATATGTGCAAGAATAGCCAAGAGCTTTGGAGCAGGATCAATATGTCTTGACAAAGATTTGTTATTTTGGAAGCACCATTTCTCTCTCTTCCTTGTGTCTGTATAGAGCTTGATAAAATTACCTGTTTGGACTACAGTGGCCACAAGGTGGATGGATGATTCTGGGAGTTATAGTTTGAAGTCATAACTCTTACAAATTTTGTTTGCATGTTAGCATTCATGTGTGCTGTAATTCGTTTAACGGTGATTCTGTATTACACTGATCCTTGCAGAATACAAACTAATGGGAATTCACCAGATTCTACAAAACACAAATATTAATTGTATCTTATTATTTGTAATTGTAATTAGCCTAAAATTTAGAGGGGAGGGGGATTGTTAAGCCATCTGCTGTAATGAACGTAAAGCTGGTTTAAATACAATTTAACAAGGTTAACTGATTAGTCTGCAAATGTTAATACTGGGCTATTAACGAGTCAGACTTCTCTCCCAGGCTTTTGTATTCTTAGTTCTTGTTTAGTGTGACCACAAAGAGTTGGATAATTTTTGTACTCGTTTTTTTTTTTTAAATTAAATGCAGCTTGTGGTTAAGCTATGATTAGTACAAACAAACTGATTTCGAACCACAATTTATGAAGCTGGCTTTTCAATAAACATCACTATATCTGCAATTTATGGTTTGGATAACACAGTAAACTGCACTTAATCTAAAATGGAAGGTGAAGATGTGCCAGAGGTGGAGAATACTTGAGACAGGAAGAAGGCTGGGAAAGTTCTTTTAATATTAAACTATTTTTAGCCTTCTGCAAAAGCATGGCCACTAACTTTAGTTCTAATTGCACCTTTTGTACAAAATCAAATATGTATTTTTCCTTTTCAAACAGCCTTTATAGCACTGACATCCTTTATTTGTGCCTTGTAAAATGTCTTCCCATTTATATAGAAACAAACAAGGAATGTTGTTTATTTATTTATTTCCATTTTTTCCTAGGTGATCACTGGCACTTGTTTCATGGACTGTGTAGGATATTATAGTGAAATTTCCAAAGAAATGCTTTGGGTTTTGTTGCAGCTTGGTGCAATACTATCATCTTTGGGTGACATCTATGGTTGCATCACACATGCATGCATTTTCCTGATTCATCATCTTTCCTTGCAGAACATCTGCTGAGTCACCTGGAGCAAGCCAAAGGAACTCCGCAGAGTAATCAACAGGATGCTGTTCCAGAGAGGGCCGTGGAAGCTCCCCCTGCAGATGAACCCATAGCCTCTGAAAGTGCCAATACCTCCACTGATGTGAAAAAAAAAACACGAAGGGGCCGAAAGCCAAGAGTGACCAAACCTGAAACTCCTCTTGTGATTGTGGATGACAAAGAATCTTCTGGTGAGACCAGGATGTTACCAAAAGTAGCTATCCATGATATTTTATTTGTTCTTCTTCGTGGTCTCTGTGCCTTCATACACTAGGAGCTTTAGCGCCTGCGCGGTAGCGTTCGGAAACTTCTAGAGCTTGTTCGCTTGGCGGGAACCCCTCCCCCACGCCGGTACTGCGCATGCTCCTCCCGCTGAGCAACGGTCTCTCCTCAGTTCTTTCTCGTCCGCCGCCGCGTACGGAAGGTTCTTCAGTTTGTTCCTCTCACGTTGTGCTTGGCTTGCTGTTTTTCACGGTTTTACGGACTTTCGGACTGTCTTTGACCTCTCTTTCGGACTTCCCCTTCGGTTTTTCGTCTTTTTGGATTTCGGAGTTTGGCGTTTCTTTGTCTTATGTCCGCGCTCTTTAAGAAGTGCGTGTCCTGCGGCCGCAAGGTTGCCCTCAACGACGGCCATAAGGAGTGTCTCTTCTGTTTGGGTGAGTCCCACAACATCCGGACTTGCCCAATTTGCCGGGATTTTACTCCCCAAACTCTCCGCAACCGCTCCGCGAGACTCAAATCTTATTGTTGGGAACAGTCTCTGCGGGCGATAGACGAGACCTCCACTTCCAAGATGGCCGACAAGAAGACGACCACGCCATCGACGGTATCGGCGGCTGCCGTTCCATCCACCTCGTCGGTATCGGGCTCGGTACCGGCGAAAACGCCGATCTCGGCGCTACCGAGGATCCCGAAGCTGTCGGCGGCTGCCAAGTCAGCAAAAGGATCCTCGACGGCGAGGAAGGCTGAGGCTCCCCTTACGGAGACGCCTGCTAAAAAGCGCCCTGCTCCGGACGGAGGCAAGGGCAAGGAGAAGGAGAAGAAGAAGAAGAAGAAGGAAAAGAAGCGCTCCCCGGCTGGGGACGTTCGACCTCCTACTCCTCCTCCTACTCAGCAGCCTTCCAAAGGGCGAGGCGAGTCCGTCGATCTCTCGGAGGATGAGATCGAGGACGTTCCCCAACAGCGCCCGGACTCGCCTGTGGCAGACCCTCCAACCCTGGTGGAGGAGCGCCACCGCCCTCTTAGCCGTCGCAGGTCGGCCGACCTGCAGCAGAGAGAGCCCTCTGCTTCTCCGGAGCGGCGTTCGACCTCCTTTAGGTCCCGGTCCCGCTCTTCCGAGCGTCCGGTGGCCTCGCCGCCTCCGAGGGAGACAAGAGAGGAACAACCTCGCTCGTCTGCCTCCAGATACACCTCGGCGTCCTACGTGGCCAGGTACGCGAGGGAATCTGAGTGGAGAGAGCGCCCGGCCTCCTATCGGTCGCATTCGCCATCGTACCGGGATCGGTACCATCGTGGCCCGAGTCGCTGGGAGACCTTCCGGAGGTCCCGGTCACCTCGTCGACAGCGCGAATCGCGCTCGCCTAGAGGGGACGAGGCTCGGTACCGTCGACGCCGAAGCCGATCTCCGTCGGACCGCCGCTCCTTCAGCCGCTCTCCCTCTCCTCGATATCATAGGGCGAGGGAGCCTTCACCACGGTATCGGGCGATATCGCCACCTCCTAGGGTCACGGCAACGGCGACGCGCCCTACGGAGTCGGTGGTGACTGAGCGGGCTACGACGACGTCAGCCTGCCAGACTACCCCGGTCACCACCAAGAGGGTGAAGTCAGTAGTCAGCCATCCCAAGCGGGACGCTGCTGCTACCACCGCCCCGGCTGCGGAGAAGCCTAGGAAGGCAACACCTGCGGCGATGAAGGAGCCGGAAAGCGAGCGGCGAGAGGACTCACCGAGCTCGGAGTCGTACGACTCGAGTGCGGAGTCAGAGGTGTCTGAGGCGGCCTCCCAGGAGTCTCCTCCGTTGGGATTCGGGGACCCGATCCCAGATTCTGCTCCAGAGGACGTCCACCAGTTCTCTGCGATGCTGCTCCGCATGGCCACTACCCTCGGCCTTAAGATCGCCGATGCGGAGCCGGAGGACGACGATCCAGCCTTCTCCGTCTTCGAGGAGAAGCGACCTTCCACGGCCCCGCTGCCTCTCCTGCCCCGGGTATCCAGACTGGTGAAGGCCGCCTGGGATAGACCGGCCTCGGCTCAGCCGATACCGCAGCGGTTAGAACACCTCTACAGGGTGCAGAAGGATAACGCCGGTTATCTCTTTAATCACCCTGCACCGAACTCTGTGGTCGTCGAGTCGGCACAGACGAAGGGCTCCGGCAGGCAACACACCACCCCGCCGGACAAAGAGGGCAGGAAGTTGGACGCCTACGCGAGGAGGTTTTATTCAGCTGCCTCCTTGCAGATCAGGCTGTCCAACACTCAGGCTTGCCTCGCGGCATACCTGAAAAAAGTGCTCGATCGCCTGCAACCGGCGATGGAGGCGGTACCGGAGGACATCCGCCAAGCCTCCTCCGTGATCTACAACGAGGCCATCTCCATCGCTCGCCACCAGATGGCCTCCTCCAGGCACGCAGTGGAGATTGCCTCCCGTGTCATGGCAGGATCCGTCGGCCTCCGCCGCCATGCTTGGCTGCGACCGGCCGACATCCAGGAGGACACCAGAAGGAGGATTGAAGATCTCCCCTTCGACGGTGAAGGCCTATTCAATTCGTCCACAGACGAAGCTTTGGACAATCTCGTCAAGGCGAGGCTGACCGCCAAAAAGATCAGGCTGCAGCCGGCCACACAAGCCCGCAGGGCCTCCACCTTCCGCCCATCCTGGCGACGATCTTCCACCTCGTCGTTCCAGCGTTCGGCCCAGTCTGGACAGTCGAGACCGTCCTCCGGCTCATCGGCCAGACGCACGATTAGGCGGCGCCCGGCTTCGTCCAAGAAGTCCTCCTCCGAGACAAAGTCTCGGTTTTGATGTGCCTGGCAGGACCTACCAACACCCACTCTTCAGCCTACCATCAGCGCTCGGAGACCGACCGACACTGGCTCGACACCTAGCGGAGTGGCAGTATGTCACCACGGACTCTTGGGTGCTTTCCATCGTCCGTCTTGGCTACGCCATCGAGTTTCTCGATATTCCTCCTCGCGGCGTTTACTACTCCACGCCGTCGAGTCCGGCCCTCCTGGAAGAGATCCAATCCCTCCTCCAGAAAGGGGCGATCGAGCAGCTCCCGCAAGAGGCCAAGACCACCGGCTTCTTCTCCAGGTACTTCACGGTACCGAAAGCCGACGGTACCCTCCGGCCGATCCTAGACCTCAGAGGGGTGAACTACTACATCCGCCCCAAAAGGTTCAAGATGGTCACGATACCGTCGATCCTGCCCTTCCTACATCGAGGGGACTGGTTCGCCTCCATCGATCTCCGAGACGCATACTTCCATATCGCCATTCGCCCGCAGCACAGACGGTACCTCCGCTTCGCAGTCGACGACACCTGTTACCAGTACAAGGTGCTGCCGTTCGGACTCTCGACTGCCCCAAGGGTCTTCACCAAGTGCATGGCCCCGGTGGTATCCTACCTGCGGACGAAGGGCGCTTCTGTCTTCCCTTACCTCGACGATTGGCTGTTGGTGGCGTCCTGCAAACAGAGACTTTACCACGACGTCCACATGACGTTGTCACTCCTGACCCGCCTTGGTCTACGGGTGAATCCGAAGAAGTCCCACCTCGAGCCGGCGAGGATCTTGGACTTCATCGGGGCGACGCTCGACTCGACCTCCGCCAGGGCGTACCTGCCAGAGTCTCGAGCCCAAACCCTGATCCGGGCCGCCGCTCACGCTCGTACGGCCCCGACGTTATCTGCGAGAAGCGTCCAGCAGCTCTTGGGCTACATGGCTGCGACGACCGCTGTGACATATCTCGCCAGGCTGAGAGCAAGACCTCTTCAACACTGGTTCGTCCGCATATTCGACCCCCTGCGAGACGAACAGACACTCCGACTGCAGCTGCCGGGAGACGTCCGCTCATCCCTCCGATGGTGGCAGTCGTGATGCAATCTCATGTCAGGGATGCCTTTCCAACAGCCGACACCGAAGGTGACGGTAACGACCGACGCCTCCCTGTATGGATGGGGTGCCCACTGCGGCGATCTCAGAGTCCGCGACAGATGGACCGACGACGAGACCGCTCTCCATATCAACGCGCTGGAGCTGCTCGCCGTCTGGAAAGCCCTACGGGCGTTCCGCCACGCCGTGGCGGGGCGCACGGTCCTGATTCTGACGGACAACACCACCGCCGTCTGCTACATCAACAGACAAGGTGGGACTCATTCCATGACCCTGCTCCACATCGCGCTCGACCTGTGGGACTGGTGCATTCGCCTGCACACGCATCCTGTGGCGGTTCACCTGGCCGGGCAGGAGAACACCACGGCAGACGCCCTCAGCAGGGACACCTCATCCCATCACGAATGGTCTCTCTCCGGAGAGGCGTTCAGACTGATTCGGGACCGCTGGGGCGAACCATCGATCGACCTCTTCGCGACCAGGGAAAACGCGAAGTGTCGCCGATTCTGTTCCAGAGCGGGCCACGATCGCGCCTCCATCGGGGACGCTTTCCAGCTTCCGTGGACCGGGGAACTCCTCTACGCGTTCCCGCCGTTCCCGTTGCTCGGCCGGACGATATCGAAGATCCTCGCCGACCGAGCCGACGCGATCCTGGTAGCCCCGTATTGGCCGAGGCAACATTGGTTCGCACCCCTGCTACAAGCCGCACGGGACGACCTGCTCCGGCTGCCACCGACACCGGACCTGCTCTCCCACTCCGGCGGCCGAGTCCTCCATCCGGACCTGCCACGCCTGGCCCTCCATGCCTGGAGGATATCGCACTAGACGACCCCGTCCTCGGTACCGTCCTCGTCGCGGCCAGGAAGGAATCCACCCGTCGCAACTATCAATACAAGTGGCGACGCTTCCTGACCTTCGCTAACGAGAGGAGTGAGCCGGTATCGCCCGCGGGGCTCTCGACCGTCCTGCATTTCCTCCTGCACCTCCGGCAACAGGGGCTGGCGTTTCCATCCCTGAAGGTGTATCTCTCCGCGATCGTGGCATACCAACCGCCACGGTCGGCTGCCTCGGCCTTCTTCAGGAACGATACCGTTAAGCGGTTCCTGAAAGGACTACATCATCTCTACCCGCCGGTATCGCCGCCGCTACCGCCGTGGTCCCTCTCATTGGTGCTCTCGCAGCTGACAAAGCCGCCCTTCGAGCCGATGGCGACCTCGGATGACAGGCTCCTGACCATGAAAACTGCCTTCCTGGTA
This sequence comes from Ctenosaura bakeri, assembly GCA_948474755.1. Classification (NCBI taxonomy): domain Eukaryota; kingdom Metazoa; phylum Chordata; class Lepidosauria; order Squamata; family Iguanidae; genus Ctenosaura; species Ctenosaura bakeri. The sequence goes on along the minus strand of CAOLHI010003873.1, from coordinate 50,812 downwards.
GCGGTGACCTCAGCGAGGCGAGCGGGTGAGATCACAGCTCTTCGATCCGATGAGCCCTTCACGGTCTTCCACAGGGACAAGGTGGTCCTGAGACCTGACATCTCGTTCCTGCCTAAGGTGGTGTCCAGTTTCCATCTCAACCAGGACATCATCCTGCCTGCCTTCTTCCCGAACCCGACGACACTGTTGGAGCGGTCCCTCCACTCACTGGACGTGCGTCGGGCATTGGCCTTCTACAAGGACAGGACTGCTTCCTTCCGACAGACGCCGCATCTCTTCGTTTGCTATGGGCGACGTCGGAAGGGCCTCAAAGTGTCCACCCAGCGCTTCTCCAAATGGGTGGTGAGGACTATTCAACTGGCGTATGAGCTCGCGAGGAAGCCTCCGCCAGTCCTGCTTCGAGCCCACTCCACCAGAGCTGTGGCTACTTCTGCGGCCCTCCTGCGAGGAGTTGACCTGCATGAACTCTGCCGTGTGGCGACCTGGTCCCAACCGTCGACCTTCGTGCGCCACTACAGGCTCGACTGCCGGTCGCGCAGAGATGCCCGGTTTGGACGTGAGGTGTTGGCTTCCGTGCTGTAGGACCTGACCCGCCGTCCGACCGGTAAGCTACACAGTCTCCTAGTGTATGAAGGCACAGAGACCACGAAGAAGAAGAACAGGTTGCTTACCTGTAACTGTGGTTCTTCGAGTGGTCATCTGTGCCATCATACACACCCGCCCTTCCTCCCCTCTCTTTCAGGTCCCTGTAGGTTCTACGGCGGACGACAGAACTGAGGAGAGACCGTTGCTCGGCGGGAGGAGCATGCGCAGTACCGGCGTGGGGGAGGGGTTCCCGCCAAGCGAACAAGCTCTAGAAGTTTCCGAACGCTACCGCGCAGGCGCTAAAGCTCCTAGTGTATGATGGCACAGATGACCACTCGAAGAACCACAGTTACAGGTAAGCAACCTGTTCATACCCTCCATGGCTTTCCAAACCTGGCAATCTATGGAGGCACAGATTACATCTCCCATCAGCTGCAGATGAATAGGTTGTAGTCCGTTGTAACTGAAAGTTGGGGAAAAGTCAAATAATTATTTTGCAGGGCTGAATGCACTGGTACAGGGGAGTTGGGGAGACTACATCTTCTACTCTACCATAAAGTTCCCCTGGTGTGCTGTAGTATGTGAATATATGACTGTGCTTTACTGAGAGTAGAACCCTTGTTCTTCTTCGTGGTCTCTGTGCCTCACAAACTGGGAGCTTTCACACATGCGCGGTAGCATTCGGAAGATTCTAGGGCTTAGCAGTTTGGCAGGAACCCCTCCCCCATGCCTGTACTGAGCATGTTCAGCCCGCCAAACCAACGGTCTCTCCTCAGTTCTTTCTCGTCCACCGTTGCGAATGGAAGGTTCTCTGCTTACTAGCGCTCTTGGCTGTTCTTCGGACTGTTTTTCTGGTGATTTTGACTTCGGACTTTGCATATTTGGCTTGGGTTTTGGTACTCGGACTTGATTTTTGGTAATTTTGGATCTTTTCAACCCCTCCTCCAACTCTCTTTCTCAGCTCCCTTCTTCTTCGGCCTCCATCTTCTCCGCGTCCTTGTAGTCCCCCTCTTGGACCTTCTTCTTCGATCTTTGCCTACTTTCTATGTCTGCTTTGTTCAAGGCTTGCATCTCTTGTGGTCGCAAAGTTGCGCTCTCAGACAGACATCGTGAGTGCCTCTTCTGTTTGGGAGAGGCTCACAACGTCAAGGCTTGTTCTATCTGCCGTGAATTTACTGCTCAGACTCTACGGAACCGTTTGTCTCGCTTGAAATCCCACTGCTGGGAAGAATCTCTTCGGGCAAGGGATCGGCCGGCTGTTGATTCTGTCATGTCCACACCATCGACATCGAGCCGACCTGCAACCACACCCCCGTCGGTATTGGCAGCTGCCATACCGACGACATTGACGATACCGGGCTCGGTACCGTCGTCTTGGCCTCCAATATTGGCCTTGCCGTGGATCCCAAAAATATCTTCGGCCGTGTCAACCTCGAGGGAGGCTGCTGCGGGCTCGCAGGCAGCCAAGTCGACCAGGCCGCTTACTGCTGCCCAACGTAAGGAGAAGCAGAAGAAGACGAAGAAGAAGGAAAAGCAGAGTTTGCCCTCTGAGAGACCCCACCTTCCGTCACCTCCTCCGACCCAACACCCTGGGGACCCAGGTGAAGAGTCGGAACCACAGGAGATCAAGGAGGTGTCTGATGAAGAGCAGACCACTGGCTTGGCTGTGCCTTCAGGCCTGCCTGTGCTCACTGCCGCGGTATCTCTGCCCGGTCACCCAGAGAGGGTGGACCGCCCGGAGGATGTTCCAGCCTTACCTTGGGCCTCGCCCCGTCATCGGACAGCTTCTGGCAGGAGTGAGTCGTGCTCCCCAGAATGTAGGGTGAGATGTCGATCCCCGCGCCAGTGAGAGGCCTACGTGGAGCGGGCCTCGTCTCAGCCCTCGGCTGACTCGCCGTACTCCTCCACATCACACACTGTGAGGTACGGCCAAGAATACGTCTGGCGGGAGCATCCAGCCTTGTACAGGTCCTATTCGCCCTTATACAGAGACTGGTACCACCCGGACGTGAGGCTCTGGTCGCCGTATCGTCGGTTGCGCTCACCATCTCGTGGAAGATACCACCTACGGTATCGGCAATCGCCCTCTCGTTTGTTATTGAGGTCTCTGCGCTACGAGAGGGACCTGTGAGCGTTCGCCCTGTTATCGGGCCGTGTCTCCACCTCTGCGAGTCACCGCGACCTTGTCTTGCCCGGTCTTGGAGGCTGTTTCAGCACAGACTTCGGCCTCTGCTGTTACTGTCACCCAGGCGATCCAATGCCCACTGCCTGCTGTGGTGCCGATCGCAAGAACTCTGGCACCCCCAGCTGAGGTTCGCTCCATCAGTACCATCTACGGTACCGGTGACAGCGACTGCACCGACGGTCACCCTGGCGCTACCACCCCAACGGTCATCAAGAGAGAGGTCTCCAGACAGGTCCCCGTCTCAGTCTTCACAGACCTACGAGACGGACTCAGACTTCGACGAGTCCACGCCCGTGTCCCACGAGTCTCCGCCCTTGGTCTTCGGAGAACCCTCACCTGAATCGGCACCGGAAGACGTGAAACAGTTTTCAGACATCCTCCTTCGGATGGCGACGGCTCTTGGACTGAAGGTTGCGGACCTGGCTCCAGCTGTGCAGGACCCTGTATTCCAGTACATGGGTACCCGTCCACCATCCACAGCACCGCTGCCGTCCTGCCGGCCTTGATGGAGGCCCTCAAACATCCGTGGGCCAAGCCGCCGTCCGCCCAGGCAATCCCTCACTGGCTTGAACACCTGTACCAAACCCAGAAGGAGGACGCCGAATTTCTCTTCACTCATCCGGTGCCTAATTCAATCGTGGTCAAATCTTCCCAGACCAAGGGTGGTAGAAGGGCACACAACACCCCACCGGATCAAGAAGGCTGGACACCTTTGGCAGGAGATTTTACTCTGCCTCATCTCTAATTGCCAGGTTGTCCAACACTCAGGCTTGCATCGCGGCCTATCTGAGGAACCTGCTGGACAGATTCTGTCCTCTTCTGTCCAACCTCCCTGGGGAGAATCGGGTGAGTGCTACGCGGTTCTTTCACAAGGTGATGATCTCATCGAGGCACTCAGGGAGGTGGCGGCGTGGATGATGGTGGGCTCCGTTGCCTTGAGATGTTACACGTGGCTCCGATTGTCAGGCCTGCAAGAAGACAGCAGGAGAAGGATCAAGGACCTCCCTTTCGATGGCCAGGGGTTGTTCAGTGCCACAACTGATGAGGCGATGGACTATCTCGTCAAGGCACGCCTGACGGCAAAGAAGGTGGGCATACATCAGCCCCCGCAGCCTCACCGTAGCTTCGGTTCCTGGTCATCTTGGCGCAGGTCGTCATTTTCGACCTATCAACCCCCCTCGCCTTGTTCGGCTCCGTCCCGGCCATCGACCTCGTCTTCGGCACAGAGACCTCTTCGGAGATGTCCACCCTCTTCTTCAGAGAAGTCTTCATCCGGGACAAAGTCCTGGTTTTGACCACCTTCGTGGGTTGCCACCACAACCATCCTTCAGTCTGCCAGCAGCCTTCAAAGACCAACCGAGCCTGACCTGACATCTCGACGAATGGCGCCACATCATTTTTAAGCAGAGGCTAGATGGCCATCTGTCAGGAGTGCTTTGAGGGTGTTCCTGCATGGCAGGGGGTTGGACTGGATGGCCCGTGTGGTCTCTTCCAACTCTACATTTCTATGATTCTATGATCACCATGGACTCTTGGGTTCTCTCCATCATTCGTCTTGGTTACGCCATCGAATTTGGAAGTATACCCTCGTGAGGCGCCTACTATTCCACCCCGGCCAGCTTGACTCTGCTGGAAGAGATCCAGTCCCTGCTACAAAAAGGAGCGATCAAAGAACTTCCGTCTTTGGCCAGTACCACTGGCTTCTTCTCCCGGTACTTCATGGTACCGAAATCGGATGGAACCCTATGACCAGTCTTGGACCTCAGAGGGGTAAACGAGTACATCCGCCCCAAGAGGTTCAAGATGGTCACTCTGTCTTCGATCCTGCCCTTCCTTCGGCGAGCGGACTAATTCGCCTCCATCGATCGGGATGCTTACTTTCACATCGCCATTCGCCCACAGCACAGACGGTACCTACGGTTCGCGGTCGACAGTACCTGTTACCAATACAGGGTGCTACCATTCGGACTCTCCACTGCTCCCAGGGTCTTTACCAAATGCATGGCCCCTGTGGTATCGTACCTGCAGATGAAGGGTGTCTCGATCTACCCTTACCTCGATGATTGGCTGTTGGTGGTGTCCTGCAGGCAAAAACTCTAGAGCGACATCCACTGGATTCTCTCTCTCCTGACCCATCTTGGCCTTCAGGTCAATCCGAAGAAGGCGCACCTCAAGCCGGCGAGGGTCCTCGACTTCATCGGAGCGACCCTGGACTCGGTGTCTGCCAGGGCATATCTGCCTATGAAGCATGCAGAGACCCTATGTCAGGCCGCATCCACTGTTTTCGATGCCCCGACAATATCAGCGAGCAGGATCCAGCAACTTCTCGGGTACATGGCTTTGACCACTTCAGTAACCTACCTGTCTCGGCTCCGTGCACGTCCACTTCAACACTGGTTCGTCAGAGTCTTCGACCCACTCCTGGACGACCAGAGGCGCCCCTGCGGATTCCTCGAAAGGTACGTTGCTCCTTGTTATGGTGGCTGTCCTACCGCCATCTACTTGATCCATGGGGAGAGGCGGGATAGAAATAAATTTTATTATGGTTATTATTATTATTACTGTCAGGGATGCCGTTCTGAGAACCGACCCCTCAGCTCACGGTAATGACAGACGCCTCACTGTTCAGATGGGGAGCGCACTACGGTGATCTCAGAGTCCAGGTACGATGGATCGATGAGACTGACCTCCATATCAACGCCCTCGAGCTGCTCGCCATCAGGAAAGCTCTGAGGGCATTTCGCCACCTAGTCGCAGGCCGCACGGTGTTGATCCTGACAGACAACACAACGGTCGTCTGTTACGTCAACAGACAAGGGGGAACTCATTCGACTACTCTCCTCACCATAGCTCTTCAGCGTTGGGACTGGTGCATGTCGCTTTGACTCCATCCAGTCGTGGTGCACCTGGCGGGGCAGGAAAACACCACGGCAGATGCCCTCAGCAGGGACACCTCCTGCCACCACGAGTGGTCCCTTTCGAGCGTGGCGTTCCAGATGATACGAGACCAGTGGGGCGAGCCGACGATTGATCTCTTCGCCACCAGCCAACAAAGTGTCGCCGGTACTGCTTGAGAGCCGGCCAGGGTCGCGGCTCTCTCGGCAACGCCTTCCAGTTCGAGTGGACTGACGGGTTCCTCTATGTGTTCCTGCCGTTTCCTCTCCTGGGCCAAGTGGTCTCCAAGATCCTCGCGGACCGAGTCGATGTCGTCCTCGTAGCCCCGTACTGGCCGAGGCAACACTGGTTCGGGACCCTGTTTGAGGCCGCTCACGGTCGACTCCTCAGGTTCCCAACAGCGCCAGATCTCTTGTCGCACTCCGACGGCCTCGTTCTCCATCCGGACCTGCCGCTTCTGGCCCTCCACACCTGGTGGGTAATGCCTTAGACAATCCGACCATCCAGAATGTCCTGACTGAGGCCAGGAAGGAGTTGACACGCCACAACTACCATTACAAATGGCAGAGATTCGTTACCTTGCTGAAGCACGACATGAGCCAGTATCGCCTGTCAATCTGCCTGCTGTGCTCCATTTTCTCCTCCATCTCCGACAGCAGGGCCTTGCGTTTCCATCCCTGAAGGTCTACCTTGCCGCTATCGTGGCCTATCAGCCATGTGGGTCACCGTCGGCAGCTCTCTTTCGCGATGCTACCATGAAGCAGTTCATGAAGGGCCTGCAACACCTTTATCCACCGGTGTCACCTCCGCTACCGCCTTGGTCGCTGTCCTTGGTGCTATCGCAGTTGACGCGACCACCCTTCGAGCCCATGGCGACTGCAGATGACAGGTTCCTGATGTTCAAGACTGCTTTCCTGGTGGCTGTCACCTCAGCCAGGCGGGCGAGTGAGCTGACAGCGCTGCGATCTGATGAGCCTTTCCTCGTCTTCCACCAAGACAAGGTAGTTCTTCGCCCTGACATTTCTTTTCTGCCCAAGGTGGTATCACACTTCCACCTTAGCCAGGACATCATTTTGCCTGCTTTTTACCCAGACCCGACTACACCTCCGGAGCGCTTCCTTCACTCCCTTGATGTTCATCGGGCTTTGGCTTTCTACACACACTGGACCGTGCCCTTCCGCCAGACACCCCACCTGTTCGTGTGCTATGGTGGTCATCGAAGAGGCCACAAGGTGTCCACCCAGAGGTTCTCCAGATGGGTGGCCCAGACCATTCTGCTGGCGTATGAACTGGCCAAGCAGCCTCCGCCGGCCTTGATTCAGGCTCACTCCACCAGAGCCATAGCTTCCTCAGCAGCTCTCCTTCGAGGAGTGGACCTGCAGGAACTGTGCTGTGTGGCGACCTGGTCTCAACCCTTGACCTTTGTGTGCCACTACAGACTGGACTGTCGGTCCTGCAGAGATGCCTGTTTTGGACGTGTGGTGTTGTCTTCCGTTCTCTAGGACCTGACCCACCATCCAACTGGTAAGCTACAAAATCTCTTAGTGTGTGAGGCACAGAGACCACGACGAAGAAGAACAGGTTGCTTACCTGTAACTGTGGTTCTTCAAGTGGTCATCTGTGCCCCCACACACACCCGCCCAGCCGTTCCCTCTTTCAGGTCCCTTATTGGTGGACTCCAGAACTGAGGAGAGACCATTGGCTTGGCGGGCTGAGCATGCTCGGTACGGGCATGGGGGAGGTGTTCCTGCCAAGCTGCTAAGCTCTAGAATCTTCCGAACACTACCACGCATGCGCGAAAGCTCCTAGTGTGTGAGGGTACAGATGACCACTCGAAGAACCACAGTTACAGGTAAGCAACCTGTTCATACATCTAGCCCAGTATCACATTCTCTGATGACTTCAGCTCTCTGAGATGTTAAGATACAGTAGAGATCTTCCCTTGCTTTTCTGCCTGAGAACTAAAACAGACAGGACACGTGAGATCTATGATCAGATATCCTCTTTTTTTTTTTTTGGTCTTCATTTTGAAATAGCAGGGAACTGGATGGAATCTATACCTCTGAGTACACAAGTTATTATTTTCTTTTCATGTCATACTGTTTTGCATCATTACTGCAGCTTCGGAAAACAGTTTAGATTTGGAGAAATGGCAGGGCAGGGCATCCTCTTCCTCAGTACCAGCGCTCCAGTTAAATTCAGATGTCCCATACCTGATTTGATATGGTTGAGCTGGGAGGAAGAAGGAAAAAACTCCATCAAAAAGTCCAGTTACAGAAATTTTGTATCATGTCCATTTCAGACTCCACATTTTTAATGTCAAGTCAGCGGGGAACCTGTGATCTGGAAACAGACATATATGGATACTGGATAAATTTAGTTAGACATCTTGTATTGGCTGCTTTACGCTACGTATTTCTTTTATTTTTGCTATCTAAAGTAAAATGTCAATAATGAAAGTGCCACTTTTATTTATTCCTAAATCAGACATATGCTATATCAGACTGAATCCCTAAGTCTCTAGATAGTTGAATTTATAGCTTCAGCTCTGCCTTAGTTAGCACAAAAAACTATTTGCATTGGTTTCAGTAGGAAGTAAGCCTGCAGTCCTTTGCATGCTTACTTGGCAGCGGGTAGAAGTAAGGGGGTCTTACTTGCAGATAAATATATTTAGGACTGCAGTCCTGTGAAATGTATTTGGCTTTATCAAGGTTTGGATGACTTCAATTCAGTAACCTGTATGACTGCAGCTAAAGTTCACTATTGATTGTCTTTTTGTTGTTAATGCATTCGATTCACAGTGGAACAGGTAGCTGAAATCATAACAGAAATCCCACCTGATGATGTAGCCTTGCCTTCTGCTGCAGAAGAAAGGATTATGGAGCTGGTGTTGGGGAAGCTACCCAGTACTACAAACAGTATGAATTCTATAACAAAGTAAGTCCCACCTGAAACAGAAGAGCCAAATAGTAGATTGTCCAGCTTCCACATTAATCACATATTGTAATTATTCCAAAATGAAAAAGACAGAGTTTTTAAGAGGTTTTGGGGTTTTTTTTTAAATGAATATTCTCAGAATGCCTCATAGACCTTGACTTCTGCCTGTGCTTGCAGGAGTATTCTAGAGGTTGCTGTCCAAAAATAATTCCCTCAATCTCCAAAAAAGAGGTATGGGAGATGCTAGTATGGAACAGAATTAAGAGCTCTTTTAGCATCTTCAGTGTAATAAAATGTGAAAAAGATATGAAAAGCATGATAATTTCTAATGTAAGTAGACTGGCATTCTTTTTATTTAGGCATGTTGTGTGTCTTCAAACCCTGAGGTGAACCTGTCATGGTGTTTTCTTGGCAAAATTTGTTGAAATTGCCTTTGCTTGACTAAACCATCCAGTGGGTTTCCATGGCTGAGCAGGGATTTGAACCCCGGTTGTGAAGTCCAATGTTCAAACCACTATACCATGTATATAAAACTCAAACTCAGTATATGGTAATTGAAAACTCATGCAGAAATTTTTTAGGCTAAAGCTTGGTCACAGCTGATTTCATTTCTTATATTTCCACATGCAGAAAAAATAATGTGATTCTGTAATCTTCCATTTAGCCTGGATCAAAAAGAAGTAGTCTTTATTGGTTTAATCCTTTGGCTGCTTGTTTAAAAATGTCTGCCTGTTTAAAGTATATAGTGCATTTCCATGACTTCTCATTGCAGAGGGACAATAGATTTCACATCCCTGTGATGTTCCATTCTAATCCAAATCTTAAATTCAACATTATTGTTATGATCATTTATTTGAAAGCCATAGGTTGTTGTAGGTTTTCCAGGCTTTGAGGCTGTGTTCTGTTAGTGTTCTTTTAGTATTTTCTCCTGACGTTTCGCCTGCATCTGTGGCTGGCATCTTCAGAGGATCTGGAACCTACACACACTGACAGATCTACACAAAGATTCCAACCATCACCCAGGAAAAAAAAGGAGCACAATAAAAACTCTGGTAGACCGTGCAAAAAGAATCTGTGAACCCCACCTCCTGAAAGATGAACTGAATCATCTAAACTGGACTCTACAGGCCAATGGTTACTCCAGTTCAGACATCAGAAGAGCCTCAGGACCCGGAAAAAAACACAGAAGTGAAGATGAGCAGCCAACCAAAGGGAAGGTGTTTTTACCATACATCAAAGGGGTCACTGACCACATAGGGAAATTGATGAAGAAACATAACCTCCAAACAATCTACAGACTGACCAAGAAAGTTTAACAAATGCTACATTCAGCAAAGGACAAGAGGGATCCTCTAACTTCTGCTGAAGTTGCACTTGTGGGCAGCTCTACATAGGGACTACAAAACGCAACATCCAAACACGAATTAAAAAACATGAAAGACACTTCAGACTGATCCAGCCAGAAAAATCAGCAGTAGCAGAACATGTTATAAACCAACCTGGACACAGAATGCTTTTTGAAAGCACAGAAATTCTGGACCGTTCTGACAACTACTATGTCAGACTACACAGAGAGGCCATTGAAATCCATAAACACATGGACAATTTCAGCAGGAAAGAAGAAACTCGGAAAGTAAACAGAATTTGGCTACCAGTACTGAATAACACTAAAATCAAGACTCAAAATATGCCAGTGAACACCACCCAGATTCTGGAGGTCCCTCTACAAGAAACTATACAATAGATGGCTAATGTACTTAACGCACTGTTATGCATATCCCCTGACTAACAACTCAACCCTGGGGGATATTCCATTTAATGATAGGCCATCACACAGGCCAACTTAACATATGCAGATTGCTTCCTCTCACCCAGGGACTACACAAGTATATATACTCTGTCTCACTTCCATGCCACCAGATCCTCTGAAGATGCCAGCCACAGATGCAGGTGAAACGTCAGGAGAAAATACTAATAGAACATGGCCTCAAAGCCTGGAAAATCCACAACAACCTATGGATTCCAGCAGTGAAAGCCTTCGACTTTATATTTGAAAGCTGTTTATCCTGTTACACAGTGAGAAGAGGTTCTCAAAGCAACTTATAGAGATCAGTAATAAAACACTCCCTGTCTTCAGGCTTACAATCTGAAAGATATGAGACCAAAGGAAAAAGGATGGGTGGAAGGAGGAAAAAAGCAAACTTCAGCCCTAGTTTTTAATTACTTAGGACAGTGATCCAGATATGCAGTTAGCATACCATGTGGCAGAACTTGTTTTCACTTCATATTCATTCGTAAAACTTACAATGACCAGGTTCCTGTCTTTCCAAATCATTGAATTAGAATGGTGGAGTTGGAAGATAACTGAAGGATCTTCTGTTTAGTGTAGGATTCCAATGTAGAAGCCTACACATGCATGCAATGGCCGTGTTCTCATGCACATTATATGTCTTCTTAAATGCATTTGAGGAATCACATCATTGAACAGTCACTCACTAGCATGCTAATGTAGCATGGAGAAGCTTTCCATGTGCAGAGAACATTTGATAAAGAAAAGTATGAGTACAGTAATGGGATCTGAACTCTTCAAGAAGCTCCTTTTCTCAGTCATACCACCTTCACAGAGAACCTTAACAAGGGCCTTCTCAGTGTCTGTTCTCAGACATTGGAACTCCCTCCCTAAGGAGGCTGGGATGGCTCTCTCCCCCTACCTTTTACTTTTCAGTAAACAAAAGCAGTAGTATTCGAATAGGCTTTTGGGTATTGACTGCAAGCGCTTTTATTGGTGTTCTGCTTTGTGATTTTTATCTGTCGACCTTTTGATGAATTTGAGTTTAATTCTATGGAAGGTTTAATTGTATGCTGGTAATAACTTCTTTGCGTCTTTTAACTTTGTGTCTTTGTGCTTTTATCTGTATTTGTTTTAAATTTGTGAGCTGCATTGAGAATCAGTTCTTGGGAAAAGGGAGGAGGAGGTGGCAGCGGAGGCGACAGTGACATTACTTTTGCAGCAAACTGAACGTTTTTACTTTCATTCCAATCTGACAGGTTTCCTCACCATCAGAGCTCTCTGTCCCTCAAAAGAAGCTTAATCCTCTCTAGCAGACATGGGATACGGCGAAAACTAATAAAACAACTTGGGGAACACAAACGAGTGTATCAGTGTAACATCTGCAGTAAAATGTTTCAGAACAGCAGCAACCTCAGCAGGCACATCCGCTCTCATGGTGGGTTGAAATTTAACTTAGTATTTTCAAAGTTCATACTGTTAACTGTTACAATGAAAGAGAGCTCTCTATTCTCAGAAATGAAATTGAAAAAAGATTCAGTGATAGAAAGCTGAAACAGTACCTGAGTAAAGCAGCTGTGGATTTCAAACCATACAGTTTACAGACTAGTAAAATAGTCTGCCAAAAGCCCAAATATCTTGTCACTTGAAATGTGTAAATCAAGTTTGGCTTTGAAGAAATGACTAAAGACTTTCCCCCCAAATAATCAATTAATAGTTCAGTGATGTTCAACAATGCTGTTTTTCTTAATTTTCTGCTCAAATAAATCTTTTCTTTCAGAGATATCATATTTTCACTGTATTACTTTTTGAGCTGAACCTTGTTTTTCCATAGCTAGTAGGGACATTTCATACTGTATGAATGTAATGCGAATGACACAGACATCTGTGGATAGTACTCATAACATAACTGATGAAAATTAATGCAGTCCATCCCTTCATGCTGTATGTTTGTATGTGTCTTTAAAACATTTGAAGGGATATTTTGAAATGTCCTTGATGATTGTGCATTTTCTGTCTCTTCATGGTGCTGGCACTACTAGTTATAAAACAAGGAAAGTCCTTACCCTGCACTTCTGCATCCTTTCAGGAGTGTGGGTAGAAAATAGTGAAGAGAATAGATTAGTCAGTAATTAAGCAGTTTTGCCACAAAATGCCTGATTTGTATTTGCCAGTACCCTTCATATATGTAAAGCTATGTATAGGTATTTTATGATCACCATTTAGTTCACTGATACAAAATATAATACAGAAATTGGTCATGGATCAGCAATAAAGCAGGACATGCAAAGTGTTGGTTGTGGACTGCCCGTGGATTCTGAGTGTGTTTTTATAGTGCTCCCCACCAAGGATTATCATGCCCTCTATCCCTTGTACAGTCAGTTCCTGGTGTTTTTTTTAATAAATCTTTTATAGGTAAAAAATTGGGGGAGGGGGTGCCTGAAAATGTGTCAAAATGTCCTATATGGAGAGAGGTGTAGGGGACAGAATTGGCCCTTTCAGGGACATTTCAGGATCCCATAGGAAGTCAGTATTTCCCCACCCCACCCCAGTGCACCTCTGTGCTGAATGAACCATTTGTCTTATTCTGAGTTTCCTTTTTACACTTCAGTTTAGAATTTCATTTCTCTAATAGAAGTCATACCAGTGAAAGCAACCTGAATGCTTTAGATAGATTTTACAGAAGCATGTTCAAATTGACTACACAGACAGCTCAGATGCAATATGGAGATTACGTGGTAGCTACCTGCTAAGTTTACACTTAATACATTTTCATTTTAATCAGTCTTACTTATTCCTCAGTTTTCAGTTTAATAAAAATATGACCTGACCCTGTCTTGTTGCAATTAATCCCTTAGGTGACAAATTGTTCAAATGTGAGGAATGTGCCAAGCTTTTTAGTCGGAAAGAGAGTTTGAAGCAGCATGTTTCATACAAACACAGCAGGAATGAGGTCAGTATGAATCTATATCCACAAGCCATTTGTGAATGGAGGTTTTTGTGCTCATTTGAGGAGGACCTGCAGGGATGGTTCTCTCATTAATTGTACAGAGCTGTCCAGCAGGGACAAGAACCACTGCTTCGTATGCTCCACTGGTAGAGCACTGTGTGGTGAGCTTGCGTAAATCTCCCTCATGTCCATTCTTTCCTTCTTTTCTTTGGCAACCATAGTTGCTCTTTCCAAGCCATTGTACTTTTGCCCTCCCACTGCTAAGTTGATGTAAGTTTGTTTCCCTTTGGAGGTATTTCATAGGTTAGGTAGGCTTTGATTCTGTGGCTCCCCACACTCCCTTAGTCTGCTCATGACCCATCATCAGAATACATCGTTTTTGCCCTTCCCATGATAGAAGTTCCAGTAGCAGAAGAGTAATGGTGGTTGAGCTTCCAGCTGCTGAATGGATGTTTGTCAAGTTTGATCTCCTTCTTCATCCATGGACTTACATCTGTGCTGGCACAGAGGGAGTTTGATTTTATTCTTTGGTCCCCAGAACCCTTTCCAGAGGTCACAAGATTGCTCTTATAGTTATTTTGTCTTCGGATAAATATTGTGACTTCTATGTTTCCAAAACCTTAGGAGCCTCAGAAAAGACCATACAAACCTTCCCTGCACTTTAAAAATGTCTAACATTCTGTTTGGAAGTAGTGGGAGACAGTTTCATTGGAGAACAAATCAAAGGAGTATTTATTTAAAGCACAAATATCATATATATGTACCTACTTACTGTGCTTTCTTTTCAGTTTTCTACTTTTTTATCCTCAGGTTGATAGCGAATACAGGTATAGGTGCCCTACATGTGAAAAAGCTTTTCGGATAGAAAGTGCATTAGAATTTCACAACTGTCGGACAGGTATGAGAAAGATCAAATCCTCCTTTGTAACTAAGTTATATCAAATAGTCTATAGTTTTATTTATGCAGTAAAAAGGAGATAGTGAAGGTCAGGTATATATTCCTTGACAGATATTGTACATCTCAGTTTTCCATAACAGGCTCAGATGAGCCACAGACTCATTTCAGAGCCCTGAAAATTGGACAGAGCAATCTTCCCTGAATGTGGCCCTTCCACCAATAGAAGGGAGGCACTGAATCCAATTCAGTGTCTCCAGTGAAGAATTTGGAATCAATGTTTGGACTGTGTTCAGGCTCAACTACAATTCTCTCCTATAGGAGCCATATGAATACTTAGGGTGTGGTACTGCATCATTGCAACTAGGATGCTTGTAGTGATAGGATGTTGGTTACACATGCTGTCCTAACCAGGGTAGGTTAGCACAGAGTTCCCTGTTTTTATATGCAGCAAGTATTTGATATTAAGTATCTTCATAGGATGTTAACTGGCATGCCAGGTGGTTTTTCCATACTTGATCCACTCAGGAAACAGATATATATGGCATTAATCTAGTATAAGCTACACGGGCACTACTACAACATGTTGCTTTACGATTAGGGTGTTAGCATTTAACATGACTAATGCAGCATAAGACAAAATTTCTTGTTAGTTTTAAGAACAAGGCCCTTGGTATGTGTTGTGCTTGCAATGCCTGTCACATTCTTAAAAACAACTGAATGGTAAAAAATACAATTAGCATACTTATTTGTTTTCCCCATTTTTTGCAGATGACAAGACATTTCAATGTGAGATGTGTTTTAGATTTTTTTCTACAAATAGCAACCTCTCAAAACACAAAAAGAAACATGGAGAAAAGAAATTTGCCTGTGAGATCTGCAATAAGTTGTTTTATCGGAAGGATGTCATGTTGGATCACCAGAGGCGACATTTAGAAGGTAAGTACCTTTGTGATGGATCTTATTTTCAGTCTTGTCTTGTCAGTTTATATTCAGATTTTGAGCAAGTGTTTTCATCTGGCTGATGGGTAATCATTTCTAAGGTAGACAGATGGCACACTGAGACACTTCCTTTTTGCCTTTCATGGTAATAAATTCCTGGTATAAATTACAAGTAGCATTTGCACCATCCATGTGTAACTGTGTGTCCAAAAGGTGCATCCAATTTTTTTCATACACTGAATGAGATTTAAAGGTAGATTATACCCTTTTGACATTAAAACTTCTTACATATTCTTACTTTTCTGTCTTTCCTTGTGCACATGAAAGTAAAATTAATCGTTACAGTAATTGCTAGCATAATGAAAGAATTCATATTTACCGTATGCATGTTGACAGTTTACTATTTACTTGAAAAGCTTAGAAAAAGTCAGGCAGACAGTTTTACAGTTGGGTGCAACTACTTCCATTATTTTAGCCAAAAATAAGGGTGTCTTTACTGAAAGGGGCATCATGCATACACTTTTACTCAATGGCAGGAGTCTCAAATTACCAATATACATGTTTTGTATGGGGACAAAAAGAAAAAAATAACTTGGAAAATAGCACAGAAGTTGTGCATGATTCATCTGAAACCAGGACTGGGGAAAACTCCTTGCAATTTAAAAAGATCTGCAGTGAACACAGCAGTTATGTGCAATGCTTGTCTACATTTTAATGCAGAGTAAAATGCATAGGCAAATTAGAGTTCTATCTGCTAGCCTCTACTTATTCTGAAAAATGCAAAAAGCTAAAAATTCTGAACATATTTTCAATATGGTTTATGAACTGTTTTGTTTTAAATCCCATACTAATAATCATTTCTTCAGTCAAGAGTTCTTTGAGCTGCAAATTGTTGCTAACTGCCATCAAGTTGATGTTGCCTTAGGGTGACTATATGAATGAGTGGTCTCCAAGTCACCCTGTCATTAACAGTCTTGCTTAGGTTTTGCAAACTAAGGGCCATGTTTTCCTTGATTGAGTCTATTCACCTGTAATACATTCTTCCTCTTTTCCTTCTGCCTTATATTAAGCATTATTGTCTTTTCTAATGACTCATGTCTTCTCATGCTATGTCCAAAATATGACAATCTCAGTTTAGGCATCTTGGCTTCTAGGGAGAACTCAGACTTGATTTGTGGTAGGACTCATTTATTTGTTTGTTTTTTTAGCAGTTCTCATTATCCACAGCACTTAGTTAATTGGTCTCTTGCTTCATTTCTTGATCCTAAGCCAAATTTTCCTACAACCTTTGATTCTGCTCTGTTTCCTGCTTTTGTGTCCCAGTCACCTATGATTATCAACTGGCCTGTTTTGGTATGAGATCAATTTCCTTTTGGACTCCAGTGCAGTATCTTTCCATTTCTTCTTCTTCTGCATCTTTAGTTGGAGCATAAACTTGCATTATGCTCATACTGATGAATTTTCCTTGAAGTCTTATTGATTTGGTCAAGCCTTGCATTATATCCCTTGACTGCTCTATATCCCTGTTATGAATGGAACCCATTTCTTTTTAGATTTTCAGTTTCAGAAAAATACTATGGAATTATCTGACTATGTCCCATTCCTGACCACTTTAGCCTGCTCACCCTGAGTATTGCAATGTTTATATGGTCCATTTATTAGTTTACAATATCTAGCTTGCCCTGATTTGTGCTTCTTGCATTCCATGTTCCTTTAAAATGTGTTTTGTAGCCTCAAACTTTACGTTTACCTCTGAGCACATCAACAGCTGAATGTCCTTTTGGCTTAGGTTCAGGTGCATCATTAGCCACAACACCACTCATACTGTCCTCTGCTCTTACACTGTATACTGTTTTTAAATACATAAATTCTTGTTTCATAAATTCTTGAAAAGGCAACATTATGAATACCTGCGTGACAGTAGCTGAGCCATCATACTACAGTCAGTAGAGAGTCAGGATTGCACATGACAGAGCAAAAGGCAGAACTTCATAAAAACATGAAACTCAAGCATATGACATTTTACCAAGATACTACTTGTCAGTCCATATGTACAGGAATGTGGAAAACCAAAACTAAGCTTGATTTTCAGAATGCAGTTTCGATGCTTTGCTATAGTCTTGATTATGTTTTTCATATGAATTTGAAAGCACGGTTTACTTTACATTTGTTCTTTTTTTGGTGGGAACTGTTACCTTAAGGAGTGAGGCGTGTAAAAAGAGAGGACTTTGAGCATAATGCAGAGAACATGGTCAGATACAAGAAAGAGCCTTCTGGATGTCCCGTATGTGGAAAGGTAACTTGTTTCATTGAATTGTGAAACTTCAGTTTTAGACTCTGAGGATCTGCTCACACAGGGGCATTTGCTCAGATTCAACACACCAGTCAAGTGTGTGCGATCTCCCAATTTCCGGTCTGTATTACTGACATTCACCGCAAATAGCAGAGTCTATGTAAAAGCATGTTGTGCAAAACCACACACAACATGATTAATGTATTTTTGGCTAGCATGATGGTGATGATGATGATGATTATTGACTGGCTAGTAAAGAACCAAGCTAACAGCAGAGGAAGCTGCCACCCTGCTGTTCTCTCCAGTGGCCATGTAACACTCATAAAGTCAAAGGCTTTATAATCAAATTTCTTTATAGCACAGTGGGAAACTTTGTCCCTTTAGATGCTTCAAACTTCAGCTCTCTGAAGCCCCAGTTAAGCATGGCCAATAGAAAGGTATCATGGGAGTTGTAGTTCAAAATGTCATAGTCTACTCTGGGAAGTTCCCTCAAGTGTAATGGCAGGTTAACTTGTGGCACAGTGAACTGCTGTTAAAAAGCACCAATGCAGAGTCCCCTTGAGCTTGCAAAACTAGTTATGCTAGGCTTTAGATTTATTGACATTATGTTGTCAGTTGCCAGGTATTAAGAACTTGACATGAACAAATTCTCTATTAATTCAGTTATGTATTTCAGAACTTGAGTTTTATTTGAAGTGAATTGGAAGAAAACTTTAAGAAGGAACTTGGAACCAAAGTGATATTTCTTAATGCTGTGCCATGGTATATAATAATTGTATGCCTATGGAAAAAGTATTAAATCAGTAAGATGCATTCTCTACAGTCCTATGCACTTCTATTTAGAGATAAATCCCAGTGTAATAAGTCGTCCATTCAATGAGACTTACTTTCAAGTTCATTTTCCTAGCACTGCATGTTGGAGTCAAATCCCTACTAAAATAATGTCCTCAAGAAGTAGTTTTGGGCAAAGCAGTTTCTCTCTGCCTTAGTTCATATTTTTAAAATTAGTAGCTAGCACCTACCTGATAAAGTTTATAACTGTGGCATGAAAGAAAACCTCTGCACAATATAATGTAATGTGAAAGAACTACAAACATCAAGAGAGAGATTAAAGTTCACTCTCTACCAGTGGAGGAGGAGCCACCAAGGAATGGCATTTGAAGATAAAGTGACTGTGATAACTTGGAAAGACTTGATGATAGTTTCCTATTAAATTGCAAGTCTGAATATTACTTCATTCCTGAGCTGTTTTTATCAGGGAAAGCACTTGACTTTCATTAAGTAGCACCTAACTTTGGTTTAAAGAATGAACAGAGGTAGCTCGTATCTCTCACATTGGACAGGAATACAAAATTCATCCACCACTCCTTTTTTCTCCAGATATTTTCATGCAGAAGCAATATGAACAAGCACCTCCTGACACATGGAGACAAGAAATACACCTGTGAAATTTGTGGCCGTAAATTCTTCAGAGTAGATGTGCTGAGAGATCATATTCATGTTCATTTTAAGGTAGGTTGTTTAATGTTTGACAGTGTTCAATAAGATTTGAATCAAGCTTGGAGCTGGGTATGAATAGGAAGAAGCTGCCAAAAGAACTGAAAAAGCATTAAGAATGCATAGGAAAATCATTAACTGGATTGGTTTAACAAAATATAAAGGATGAATGCCAGTTATGAAGCCACAAAAGAGCCACACCTGTCACATCAGTGGTATCAGTTGCTTCAGATTGCCTGAAGATGCCTTAACAAGCCATATGTACAATATGCAATATGTACAATAATCATAGATCTGAAAAATTTTATGCTTCAAGGATGGATGTGAGATTTAGAGTAAGAGATGAGCACAGAAACAAAGTAGAGGATAAGGCTTTGTTGTTTTGTATTTGTTCTTTCAGTATGAATAAAATGATACTTCAATGATAGAAAATCATAAAGAAAGATAAATTCATGTAACACTGCCATGTTTACATTTTTGAAGGACATTTCTTTTGTTGGCTCTTAAGAGGTAGCAAAGCCTTTCCAAACAATAAGCTAGAAAATAGGGTATCTCATAATCTCCTAATTTTGTGCAAGTTTGGTTATCTGAAAACAAGGCAGTGCAGCAGGGAAACCTACCCTAGATGAGTCTATTTTGCTATTAGTGGGATCAGTTGAGAAGCAAGTGGGATTATCATTTATCTTGATTCTAGACAACTTAGTAGACATGTTATAGCTGTTACAATGTTCCAATAAGATGTAGAATTTACATCTGTGCTCTTCATAGGACATAGCTATCATGGATGACCACCAAAGAGAAGAGTTTATTGGCAAAATTGGAATTTCTTCAGAGGAAAATGATGAAAATTCTGATGGAAGTATGGATTCTGAGCCTCACAAGTATAGCTGCAAAAGGTGCCAGGTAGTTTTACTTCTTTCAGACATTTTATGAGGAGATGAGGTTGGAAAATAGAGATGAGGAATGTCAAAAATTGTCAGAAAATGTCCAGCCAAATGCTCTAATCTAGATACCTATGGCTGTTCTGGTGTGTGTATTTATTAAATTATTTGTTTTCTATACTACCATATTGGTACAGCTAAACCACATCAATATTAAGACAAAGAATGTTGGGGTGTTTTTCACACTATGCAGTTATAGCACTTTGATATCGTTTTAACTGCCGTGGCTTCATCCTACAAAATCCTGAGATTGGCAGTTTAGGGAGGGATGTTTTCAGTTCTCAGCTAGAAAATTCTGGCACCCCTGATCAAACAACAAACGCCAGGATTCTGTAGGGTGTAGTCATGATGCTTAATGTCAAATCTGTAGTGTTATAATTGTGTAGTGTGAAAGATCCCTTAATGTCACTAGAGATATTGGCAAAGGACCACAAATGAATTCATTTTGAAGATGAACCATAATGTGTCAAAGCCTAAGCTACAATGAGCTACATTATTATCTGTTCATTCATAATGCTGACTAAATGTAGTTGTTAAACCTGTTGCTTCAAACTAAATGCCATACCTAATGCCAAAATAAGTGAAGGGCAGCTTTAGCACCCTCTGTGTGGCTTGTTGCCTACAATGCTCTTCTCCAACTTTATATCATTGTGGCCATGTTGCATCATGGCCTTCTGTGAACATAAGGACTCTTTTGATTTGCAAAAAAGGACTCTGATCCAGCAAAGGGTGCAGGATTCCACACATAAGCCTGTTTAGCTCCCTGTGCTGAGAATTTTTGGAGCAAGCTTTCAGGAGAAGAATCACCTTCACTCTCCTTTACCAGCAGAATATCACATAAGTACAATTCCCTTGTCTGGAATTCTACCTCCTGGAGCCAGTGCAGTGTGTAGGACCATAAAAAAATCTGACAGGAAATAAGTAGACACTTTGCTTCCTTTAAAAGCAGATTTGCAGCATGTATACCTCAGGTTTCTGTCACTGAGAAACATAACCCACCTCAAGAGTTTCTGCGTATGAAATTGGGACAGCTTTCCTCCTCTGTTTCTTACAACTTTCTGTCTGATCATCATCTCCCAATCATGTGAATATGCATGGTTGTACTGTGTAAGGATCTTTTATAAAATGTTGCTTCTTTTCACTCCATAAGAGTGGTCTGATATATAAACAGCAATTCTGTGAAGCTGCCATTAAAGCTGAAAATACAAGTGTCACTGCTTGTGAGACATTTTTCACCTTTCCAAAAGCTGCCTGAAATTGTTATACTTGGTCTCTGTTTCCAAGTCCCATCTTCCCTCAAGAAGTTGAAGAAGACTTGATGGTGTGGGCTTTGCTGAATCAAGCATCTAATTCCCTACATATCCTCTCTGTTGAATGTATTACCTCAGAATCATATTTATTCATATCTGAATATGAAATTCCCGCCCATCATATTCACTTCCACTCTTTTCTTGGCCTAAGTATCAAATCACAATGTTTTGGTGACTTGGAAGCTGCAAATGGCAGAACATTTTCAACTCAATGACTATTTCATCCCAATTCAGTTAGTCTCTCTGTCTCCAACTGGCCTCCTAAGCATATTTCTCTCATTTTTCCTATAACATACAGTACATTATAAAGGCTTGAGGGTTTTTTTCAGAGCACCCTCTCTGATTACCCTCTTCTTACCTGACATTTCCTGTCTTCTCTTGCTTTTCATTGCCTCTACACTTCCTTCAGTTTCCTTTATTGTGAAATCTTTCTCCCTTACCTCCCATACTTCCCAAGATAGTCCTCAGTTATCTCCTGTGAGAGGTACCCCAGCCAAACTGGCAATATTCCTTTCCTTCACAGAAGCTTGATTTTCGCTGAGCAACTGAACATTCTAAGCCATCTGAACGCCTCCAAACTTCACTGCCACCAGCACAAGGCAGAACAGATAGCATAAACTTTAGCTATGTAACTCCAAGTTGCATTAGCCATGTGGTAGCTGTTTCAAAAGGTGTGCCCTAATTTTCCCAGTATGGTGCATTCACTCTTGTTTCATTCTTTAGTTGACATTTGGCCGAGGAAAAGAATACCTGAAACACATCATGGAGGTTCACAAGGAGAAGGGCTATGGCTGTAGCATCTGCAATCGGCGCTTTGCTTTGAAGGCAACTTACCACGCACACATGGTCATTCATCGGGAGAACCTGCCTGACCCCAATGTACAGAAGTAAGCAGATTACTCTGTCAAAACTAAATCAAAGTTGTATTCCACAGCTTGCTTTGGAAAAATCTCACTTTATGGAGAAACATGAGACAAGAGTTTGCAATAAGACTTGTTTCTTAGAAAGGGTGATGAGGCTTCAGCAAAGAAAAGCAGTTGGGGCTAATGTAATGGACTGATAACGATGAGGTAGGACTCTGTGTAAAGCAGGGATAGACCACACATGGCCCATTTTTTTTATGACTCTCGCTTTTGAACTTGATGCCACATGGCTGAATTTTGACAAAGTGAAAGCAGCAAAAGGATAGGTATATTTTCTTCAAAAACAAAGTGATTGCTTCTTCAAAACAAGATACAGAGGAGCAATCACTTTGTTTTACAGCCAGATCATACCCCTGGAAGGCCAGTTCAGCTTCAAAACAAGGCACAAGGCATGTCTTCCCTGTACTTTTGGTCTTAAAGTGAACATTCAGATTTTCTTGCAGCCATCACCACAAAAATATAATTAACTATAAAAAGGTTGAGGTTCCTGCTGTGGTTGGACTGGGTTTTGAAGCTGCCCACTCCTGATTTAAAGTATATTATCTTGGGAAAATAACTTAGGATGGTTCTGCACATATGCTTCAGAAGCAACATTTTCCCCTTCTTGTTACCTTGTAGAGAATGTGCCAATTTGAAACATGACACAGTTAATCTTAATAGTGGCAGCAAAGTAAGTTGGTAAATGCTCCTTCACTTGTAATGTGGAAATACTGTGGAAGCTCAGTGTTATGCTTCACACGACGGCTTTATGTGAGGCAGGGATAAACAGAATGAGAAGCTGTATCTGTTAACCATCAGGGCACAAACCATCCATCTGTCTCCTGTGCAATGGGAATAATCTGGTTTTGTGAGAATCTGCAAGAATTCTCATAAAGTCCTAGCATAAAGGAGGCATTTCTTCTGAAAAGGATGTGATATTATTAGCTTCAGATGGATAGGCTAAAACAATGTTCTTAATGTATAATTGCATATGTCTATAACAAAATTTTAAAGTTATAAATCATGTGCAACTTTAAAAACTGAAAGCACCATCTACAGAAAAATTTCATCACTCATTTGTAAGCTGTAGAAATATTAAAAGCAAATAACTTGATCCTGTGAATCTATGAAGGAGCTATTGTAGTAGCTTGAAGGACAAATATGTTGAAATGCAGCTTAGTTTTCTGCATAATGGTACTCTATTAAAATTGCTTCAATTTTTTTTCTTTCAAATAAAAGTACATATTTAAGATTGTAGATTTTCAGTTCATCAGAAAAAGGTTGTTGTGAGCTGATCTTTATTTCCTATTTTAGATATATCCATCCATGTGAAATCTGTGGAAGGATTTTTAACAGCATAGGAAATTTAGAACGGCATAAACTTATACATACAGGTAGATTTATTTTATTACTGTTCTCTTAATAGTGAAAAAAATTGTTCTGCTGCTACTTTTTAATTCTGTAATTGGATTCTACTTGCTGGGATAGTAGCCTGCAATGCTTAGTTCTTTGCTGGGGAAATTCTGTCCAAACCTGTGCTTTCTTTAGGTGTGGGAGGATGGGAAGGAAGGATCCCTCAAATAGAAGAATATTCTAAAACAGGCTCAGTCTGTTGGAAACATCAACCTGGGCTGATTGTTATATCTTGCAATGTATGTGGGGTGGATCATCCTACACCACTTTGCAGTCATGTTGCAAGGAGGACTCAGCTTAACAGGAGTAGAAATACATAGAAGTCAGATAAAAAAGACTATTTCACCTGTAACTGAACGGGATGAGGAAAACAGGCTCTCTTCTCTTACCTGTGTCCTTGATTGAACATTTCAACTGGGTGAGATGTCCTGTCTTTCTGGATGAGAAAATTGATCAGTTCTTATACCCTCCCAATGCAGGATACAATTCAGAGCAGATATCTCCGATTACATCCCCTACTGCTTTCAGTCAGCCTGATAATAGAGTTTCCTCTCTCTATTCCCCTTCCCTCTCAATTTGCTTATTTGCTAAAATTTTTATTTGTATCTTTTCATCTTTGTACAGCTGCTTAAAGGTTCCTCTAAACTATGGATTTGTGGGTCTTTGTTCACTTCCATCTCATTTTACATCTTAAAACCTTTTGTTTTGAGTGTTAGAAGTGTTAAAAACTTTATACAAATGTTATACAAAAGATATGCTTTTGATTTTAGTTGTATATGAAATATAGGTTTCCCCCCAATTTCCTTCCTTTCCTTTCCTTGTTTTTTTTTTTTTTTTAGGTGTGAAAAGTCATGCCTGTGAACAGTGTGGTAAGTCATTTGCAAGGAAGGACATGTTAAAAGAACACATGAGAGTCCACGACAATATCCGAGAATATCTGTGTGCAGAATGTGGTAAAGGTATGAGCCTCATTTTATTATTTCTAAAAATCTCTGGTATTCCATGAAGAAGATTATTTTTTGGTTATGGATCTTCATTGTTAATCAGAAGGGGTCCTTATATATCACTGGAACTGGGCATTTTATATTTTTTATAATAATATGATAATTTTATTTTGTTACCCACCTCTCCTCAAAGCTCGAGGGAGGGTACAACAAAAGGTTAAAATACAATTAAAACCAGCATACCAGTTAAAAACACATTATAATTAAAATACACTAAAACATAAAGCCATTCAATAAAAATGTGTCATAATTAAAATCATAATTAAAATATATCATAATTGAAAATAAACTGGGTAGGCCTGATGGAAGAGATAAGTCTTTAGCAGTTTTTTAAATTCAGGCAGCATATTTTGCTGTTGGATGTCTTCTGGCAGGCCATTCCACAGTCTAGGAGTGACCAATGAGAAGGTCCTTATAGTAGTGAACAGGATTCTAGAGTGATTACTTTGGTTTAATTTTATATGGAAGTGGTCCCACAGCTGTCTTCCATATGTATTATCAAAATATGTAGTGCTATTAGAGTTCAGACTTAATTTATTCTTTGGTTGAATAAGGTGATATAACTGTGGCTAAAATGCAGTGAGAAATTTATCATTACTGGTGGTAATACCTTATTCATGGTTTTCCTTACAGGACAAATGGGTTTGACACAGAATCAGTAGTAATGTACTATTTATTTAGCAAGCTCTGAGAGTATCTTTGGCTAGAGGAATATTCTTCAGCATGACAGTAGATATAACTACTGCTAGCTGTGGTGTTGCTTGGCTTTGGACCATCTCTCTAAAATTCAGCCTAAGACTAGGAGTACCTGAGATCGACTCCCCGTTACAGTGAAGCTCAATGGGAGACTTCCTGCAAGCCACCGTGTTTCAGCCGAGCCTCCCTCATGGGATAGTTGTGAAGATAAAAAGGAGGAGGGGAGGCTTGTGTGCTGCCCTGGGTTCACTGGAAGAAGGATGAGATGCTAACACAATTATTTGCACATATGAAGCCTAAGGATCTCTGACACTGTACGTTTAATTTCAGAAGAAGTCCCATGTTCTTTGTGTGCCCCGCTTCCAAATATTTTAACTAAACAATTAATCAAGACATTTTAAAGCATTTATATCTTGATCTATCTTACATACAAAATGGCTTAAAATACCTGTGAGCTTTTTTTTTAAAAAAAAACTCTGCTAAAAATATAAAGACTTCTCAGTTGAGCTAACAGAAGAAAAAGAAGGGAGGGAGTCTAGATTTTTTCTGCTTTTCACTTATTTGTTGCATCCATGTTAGGAGTTTCTTTGCCAGAGTTTTCTGCAGCAATTTGCTCTATTACACATCCCTTTGTCCAAAGAGGAGGCTGTCTGGCTTGTCTTAGTCAGTTATATGAATGTTCCAGCCCTGCAGCCTCACAGTTACACTAGCCAGCCTCCTGTTCCTTTGCTGTTCTGTAACTGTTTTCTGCTTCACTTGAATTCGACAGAGCAGCCTTAAATGTCATGAATTACTTCTCTGACCCTAGGCTGTGTTTCCAAAGTGAGCAGCTGAATGAACAAAGTTCTTTAAATAAATTGCATTCAAGTGCATGCTGAGCTTCCCAATTCACTTATGAATGCTCCATTTCAAAGCCGTTCCGCAATCTTTTATTGACCTCCTTCCTGGGTCTACTGAAATATTTATGTGGATTGTTTTCAAAAACTGATTGTAGTTCAAAGGTGCTTCCCAAGCCAAGTTATACCAAAGAGGCATTTTGCTTTTTTTTACTGAGATGGTCATTGTCCGAAAACATTCAGAGGCTTTTTTCTTTGTCATCAAAAGAGTGTTGACAGGACTTCCGCACTGTGCTTTAGAGCAACTAAGTGTTCTTCTGTTACAGGGATGAAAACAAAACATGCACTGCGCCACCACATGAAGCTTCATAAAGGTATAAAAGAGTATGAGTGCATGGAGTGCCATCGGAAATTTGCACAGAAAGTCAACATGCTTAAGCATTATAAAAGGCATACAGGTGAGCACAACTGACAGGAGCAATGCTGCTTGGAAGTAAGCCCAGTGTATTGTCAGTTGCTTCCTCAAGAGGCAGTGAACACAATTGATATTTTTCATAGTTGCATTATTAAAAGTCAGTAGTGTTATACAACACTAGCCCCAGACCCTTTATAGAATTCCCAGTTTTTTGTAGAGGAGACCATTAGATAAGTAGATGCACGTGTTGGTTCCAGATGGGCTTTTCTGGTTAAGAAGTAGTACGCTCCATTATTGAAAAGTGTGCTCATATTCAAGTTATCATTTGCTAATTGGACAGCAAACACTGATATAAACTGGCATTACTTCAGATTTTGGCAGGGGAGGGAGAAGGTACATGGATAATAGCCTCCAAACATGGCCAAAGTGCAAAAATATCTTGTCTTAGGAACAGGCATACCTTTGAGTACCTGGGTCCTAAGATGAGTATGGCTTTAATAGTGAGCGTCAACACTCAGAAACCACAGGTGTTTTTCAGCGCCATCTCATATGTGAATCCAGTTGGGTGTCAATATAACTTAGAGCAGTTTATCCCAAATTGCCAATTCACTCATTCTGGTGGTTTCATGGTAGAAAAAGCAAAAGTCTATAGCGCTAAAATACCAAAGAGTCAACCATGTACATCTCTCCTTCTCTCTCCCCCCAAAACACACACATAGAAAACTTCCAGCACTGTCTTCCAGAATCACTCTCAAGATAGTGTTTGCTATACTGGATTGCAAACACTAACATAACTTGGCATCTGAAGGAGTGATTACCTTTTCTAACACAAGAATTCACATTTGCCACAAGGCAAGATTATCATTTTGGTATTAAACATAGTTTCTTATTAGCAGGGATCAAAGACTTCATGTGTGAACTCTGTGGCAAGACCTTCAGCGAGAGGAATACAATGGAGACTCATAAACTAATTCACACAGGTAAATGATAGAATTCTTCTGGCATTAATCTTAAAAAAATGTTTTTGAAAATGAAAGTAGAGATTCCAGATTGTGTACCTGCAGATCATTCTTAATCCCTTGTAGAACACACAGTTCTGAATCTAATCTCCCTGTTTTTTAGAAGATTTAAAATTGGAATTGATCTATGGGTAGTTTGTTTAGTATATTTTAAGACACCTACTCAGTTGGGATTATATATTAAACATGTAGCATTTATTAATATATGAAACAGTAAAATCTTTCTGATTATTTCCAAAAGAGTAGCCATTTTCGTATGGCACCATGAAAAGATTGGTCTCTTGGAGGAAAGACAGCAGCGCCATAAAAACTATGAATATGGCTATTATGGCATAAATTTTTGTGGACTAGAACCTTCTTTATCTTGATTCCGGCCACACGATACAGCTGAATTTCTTCATTTCAATCGTTTGTCATAAAGTTTCTCTTTGAAGTTTCTTTTCAGTGTACCTGTTGCACTCTTTTATTCTGTGCAATTTGTTTCGCTCTGATCCAGCTGCTTCCCCAGAGCAGGGAATCTCTTGGAAGTCTCTTATCCCATGGCATCTTCTCTTTCTTCCTGGCAAGAGAGGCAAGCCCCAGAGGCTTTTCAGTGCTCTGGTCTTGACACTCTAGTTTCTGTCTCCATAGTTTCCTAGTCTTGAGAGACAAACCATGGAACACTGGCTCTAGAGCAGTGAAATATGCTCTAACCACCATATTCTATGGTTTCTCTTTCAAGAATTTATGATTTAGGAACAGCGGTCTTTTGCTGCTTTCCACCCTGTGGGCTATGATTCTCTTGTCAGTAAATGGCAGAGGGCCACATAAGAAGGTCATCTGTGGGCCAGGAGTTGACCATCTCTGATTTATGCCATAATAAACATGAACTTGCTGTGATAGTCCCCACAAGACTTTTTGCTGTTTTATCTGCAAAAGTAAATCAAAATCTCTGTCTTGTCAACTAAGATGATATGAGTTAGAAATATGAGAGGATTTTAACTTGGCTAAAATGTCTGCTTCTCTAGTAAGCTGCTGAGATTCTAACATTAGTAGTCTCAGATAATATAGCCATGATCTCACATGGCAAATGTCATTCTGATGGTTGTCTGTGGACATTCTAGAATCCACTCTTCCATGGAGCCCATCTTCCTTTTCACTGGCCTTCCTCTGCTTTATTCTAGTCCATCTTAATCAGTAAATAAATGTTTCCCACTGGTGTCATCTTCACTCCATATACTACAACATATAACTTTTTCAAAACGACTGTGATTGAAATCCTTTAAGCACTAAGATGGCATACTTGAGGATGAATACTCAAGTCCTTATTTTGCTTGCTGCATAGTGGGAAAGCAGTGGACGTGTTCAGTGTGTGATAAAAAATACGTCACAGATTACATGCTTCAGAAACACATCCAGTTGACTCATGATAAGGTGGAAGCCCAAAGTTGTCAGCTCTGTGGGACGAAAGTTTCTACTAGAGCTTCCATGAGTCGTCATATGAGGCGAAAACACCCAGAGGTGAGTATAATGGAAGACTTTAAAAACGAGGGGTTTTTGGTGCCTTTCTGACTAGATTGGTGGGAAGGAGCCATGGTTCAAAGGGAGTGGCTTGTGACACTGCTGCATTGTTGTTCATGCTGAATACTGCATGTCCATCAGCATTAGTCACTGGAAATAGAGCTGTAAAACCAAGAATATACAACAACCCTACAGTATTTTCCATTGCTTTTTATACTCTGATTGTAGGTAGGCTGAGCCAACAGAATAGAATACCTTGTAATGTTGTTCCTGTTGTACCCTTTGCACAAATTGAAAGGCTATACTAAAAGAGTTTAGCTCCCACTATTCTGGAAAATGTTTGTGTATGTGTCTGTGCTTTCAAGTTGCCTGTTGACCTGTGGTGACCCCATTAATTTCATAGGTTTTTCTTGGGCAAGAAATACTCAGAGATGTTTTTGCTAGCTCTTTCCTTCTAGCCTACAGCACCAGTAGTCCTCTGTTAATGTTAGAGTTCAGACTGCCAAATGGGGCTCCTGTCAAATGGTCCTCCTGCCTCTCTGGTTGTAGGAAAAAGATGAGTCTGCTTAAATTTCCTCTCACATAGGCCTGCTTCCAGACCACATCTTCAGTGGAGCATTCAGTTGCATTCTAAAGCCTTAGATGCCATGGCATTGCATGCAGACTGGCCACATTTCTCAAATTTTGAAAGAAAAAAAAAAGGAAAGAAAAAAAAATTCTTAAGCCATTGCTGTCTTGGATGTTGAGTTTTTAAGCCAAAAGCTTAAGCCCATACATGCACAGTGGGGGTACACTGCAGCATTTTATTGCAGGGGAGTATTTTTATAAAGATCAGGTTGAATGGAAATAACTCAAGGAGAGGAGGTCTCAGAAAGCAGCCAGTCTGTCAGTGGAAGGGACCTTATAATCTTGGCTGAAGCAACAGAGTGGAGCCCTGCCTGTCCCATTTCTTCCTCTGATGCTTCCAGATGGTATGGCTGTATAAAACATAATATAAATTCATCTCACATGTTACATCTTAGGGTGACCATCCCTTGTGCATGATTGCAGGGTCATGCTGCTTTGGAAGTCTTTTCTTAATGTATACCTTTATTTCCAGGTGCTTTCAGTTAGGATTGATGATTTGGAGCAGCTGTCAGAGACTACTACAGTAGATGCTTCATCTATAGGAATTGTGCAGGTAAAGTTGCAGACATAGCCAAGTGTGAAATCATTACACCATTTCTTGTTCTCCTGTTATATTGTACAGGAACCTCCAGAGTATATGAAAGGGGCAGACAAATTGCACCCCTGGTTCTTTGCGCAGTGTACTTCTTGACATAGGATTCTTAGAATCCCAGATGGGGTCTCAACATTCTTCTAGTGCTTGCATAGCAACCTTAGGAAAATGCAATTACAAAAATGTCCACTGCTGGTGCATTGTAATAAACAGCTACTGAATAAAGCTGTGTTATAAATCATATGCTTAATGATATGATTTTAAGTTCAGGGAACTGTTGCCATATTTTGGGTATGTCATCCATGACTGTGAGGTGTAGAATATGTTCATATCACTTCAGAGATCCTTGTGGTCACTCCTTGAATTCCAGTTGGAGCTCAATCATATGGAAACTGCAGTATGTAAAGCCCAAATATATACAAGATAATCACAGTGATCATTCACAACAGCCATCATTAGCAATAATACAATCTTCCTAGCCTTGTTGTGCTAATTTAACACCTGTAGCATGAGAAAGAGCCATTGTCTTCACTAAATCTTAAACAAATAGAATGAAATCTACTTAAATTTAAAATCCAGCAATTTCAAATTAGAGTTTACCCTTGAAATTCTTTTGCTGAAGAAAAGTAAATGCTGAAGGGGATCAGTGACACCATGTTTCATTACAAATTATGTTCATGCAGCCAGACCTAGCCCTGGAACAGGGTGAGTTATCAGAAGGCAAGCATATGAAGACTCATAAACGAGGCCATAAACGGAAGCATAAGCCTGGCGAAGAGGAGGAAACCCAAGTGCCTGAGGACTCTGCTTTCAGTGAATATACAGAAAAAGAAGTGGAGTTTACAGGGAGTGTGGGGGATGAGACCAATTCAGCTGTACAAAGCATTCAGCAGGTGAGTGCCATTTGTAAAGGAACTGAGGAGGGAGATGACTCCCAAAGGGACTGTGGGTGGTGGAAGCATCAAAAGGTATTTTAATGACTGTACAGAGTTTGCAGTAGGATAGTTATGCAGGAATTTGTGACATGCTTATCACTGAGATAAAGATGGTGAAAGGAGAGGCTGCTAATTGCTGGAATCCTTTGGAAACGTGGTCTGCCTCCCTGTGAATAGCTAAATTCACTGACAGATCAAGGGATCAGCTGCTTTAGTCAATGAAAATAATTTTTGAAATGGGATGGAGAAATGGGAAAGGGACTGAAACCCTATCACCACTGCACTGGAAATATAGACTTATTGCAATCCAGACCAAGTCTAGACCAGGGTATGAATTTTGCTTTCATGTTGATAAAAACCAGATTGTACCCATTACCTGCATTTTCAACAATGGGAAACACATCCCTTCGGAATTCAGCTTAGATCACCAACGTATGAATCAATCTATTAAACACACTGAATAATCAACAGATACTTTCAACTCTATAGAATAACAGAAAGTGTTTTATGAAAATTAAAGACCTATAGTCTTCCTAATCTCAATTGTTCATATGGCTATTCCATTTTTCCTTTAATATTTTGAGTTTCCCAAATCCATTTGGCACATTGGTTCCTCCACACAAAGACAACAAAGTTGACTGTCATTCACAAGCAGCACTTAACTCTGATACTCTTACAGAGGTGGGCAACTTGTTGTCTTCTAGATCTTGTTGGACCATGACTTAGCATTATCTCTGGCCAGTGCAGTCAGTGGTGAATGCTGACAAGAGTTGCAGTCCAGCAGTATCTGGAGGGCCACAAGTTGCTCACGACTTTGCTGACAATGACTTTGATAATTACAGCTGCCTGTAAATATTAATTTTCAGTTCTCTCTTTCCTCAGGTGGTGGTGACCCTTGGAGACCCAAATGTCACAGCCCCTTCTAGCTCTGTTGGTTTGACCAACATTAGTGTTACTCCAATCACTACAGCTGCTGGGACCCAGTTTACAAATCTACAGCCTGTGGCTGTAGGCCACCTTGCCACTCCTGAACGCCAGTTACAGCTTGACAACTCCATTCTCACTGTGACTTTTGACACAGTCACAGGTTCTGCGATGTTACACGGTAACCGCCAAAACGATATCCAAATACAGTCACAGTCTGAGGCAACAAACCCTCAGTCAGTAGCCCATTTCATAAACCTGACAACTCTGGTGAACTCCATTGCTCCATTAGGGAGCCAGATATCAGAACAGCATCCTTTAACCTGGAGGGCAGTGCCTCAGACGGATGTCCTGCAGGCTCAGGTCCAGCCAGCTCAACAGCAGACAGGGCAACAACCAGTTCAAACTGAGCAACAACAGCCACAGATGTACAGCTACTAACTGACACTTAATCGAAGACACTAAATGGTGGAAGGGCTTTCAGAAGCCTGTGGGACATGTAAACAGAATCAATTGCTGGAAACCAGAATTGGAGGAAAGAGCTTATTCAGTGAAACATATGCTGATATTGGCCCAGCAGTTTGAAATACAGAGGAGATCTTGGGGGTCTCGCACTCTACAGAAGCCCTAATCAAACAAAATATGGGTAGCAACAGTTCAAAACAATTGCTCAGTTTCAAGACAAATTGTGATACGTTTGACAAGGAAATGGGGAATAATAAAGAGTAAATACAAATGAAGTCTTTAAAAAAAAATCATAGCAAGAATGTTTTAAGTGTAAAGGTTACACTTCTTTAGAATGTGTTAGCCTGGCACTGAGATGTAAGCAAAACTGAGCAAAACTCATAACTGAGCAAAAAAAAGTTTTGCTTTTAATTTCTTAGATTGGTCCTGTATCTAATGGAACATAAGTGGGTGGCAGTAGGGTGGGATAGTCTGTGATGTGAAATGTATCTCATTTCATGAGTTGTTTCCATTATAGTGATGGGGAATCCACTCTACCGATAAGATGACTTGGGATATCACCTGAAATAGCCAGTTTGATATTAGAAAAATGGAATGGTTTTCTATCTAGTGAAATCAAAATTTGAATCGAGCTTCTTGTGCACTAAACCCCTAATGTTGTAATACAGTTCTTGCAGAACTGCTCTTGATTACGTATTATGTTTAGCTAATAGATCTGAATAGCAGTTCTTCCCACTGAAAGTGAGTTTTGTCAGCTGGCTATTAATTCACCAGGTAGTCTTCTTCGATCATGTCATAAATATTGGGGGCAGAGGGAGGGTGTGAAGAATCATTTTTCCGTAATACCCTTTGATACTTCAGTCTGTGTTCTAGGTGGATGTTTTGCAAATCAAGGGACATTTTTGAAAATAATTGTGTACATCTTTTCTTTATTCTCTTTGTAATAATTGATACAGGAGGGAAAAATCTAAAGTACACAGGAATAGGTGCAGTAGGATAACACCCATGGTAGGTTATGTTGTCCACAAGGAGGCAGCCTAAACTAATACTATTGCAACAGACTTGAGCACGAAAGATAGGAAGTTTAGAATGGTTGTGTCTTCTGCCCAGACTGAAAAGGGCATTTTGTTTCTACACCCTTACACATTGTATCTTGTGTTAAATCCCATTTCAGTCTGTATCTTCTATGAAATGACTATGGTTGTACCCTCAGAAAATAAAGGAAAGTAGTCCAGCAGTTGACAAAGAAGAATGAATGAACGTTTCTCTTGTCTTTCCATCTCTGGACAAGAGTTCTTCCTAGCCAGGCCATGAAAAAGAAATATTTGAACAGTCATGCATACACTGTCTGATTTCCTCATTATTGGTTTGGCTGGTTTCTCTCTAACTTCCAGATTACATGGGGAAAATACATCATAAGTTAAAAAAAAGTTAAGATGGCATGCAACAAAATATTGCTGTGGTATGTTCCTGCCATAGGTTGAAGCTGGGCACATCAGTATCCCCTTCTAAGATGCTCTCAGTGTCCTGGCTACTGCACAAAGTCAGAAACATCCCAGAGAAAACAGGACATACAGCAAATGTGTTCTCCTTTAACTAGAACTTGGAAATATTGCTTTCTAAGCTGTGGCCCTGACTTCTCCCACTCCTCTACCCTTAATGGTTGCAATCAGGGCTAGCTGGGAAGGGAGCAGACTGGGTCCCTTTGCTCTAGGCCCCTCAGTGCATGGTGGCCGGACTCAAAGTGCTCATTAGATCCTGTAAACACACACATACACCATATCACATAGTAATAATATATTTAAAAAGCAATTGGTAAAAGGAGTATATTACACAATTATAATCAGTATAATGGCACATGATCAATATGCTTCATATACATTATCTCAGTCTTGTAAAGTAGGGCAATGTTATCATTAATGCAATAATGATCTACAGCCTTCTAAGAAATACATATCTGATCAGGAATTTAAAGTGAGTAACAGCCTAACTCATACTTCAGGTTCCTAACTACTATCTGTATAGTAGTTGTGTAGACTGTTAACAAAGAGTCAGCATGATGTATTAGTTTGAACACTGGACTACGATCCAGGGTTTGATTCTTTGCTTGGCCATGGAAACCAACTGGGTGATCTTGGGTGCATCACATACTCTCAGCCTCAGAAAACCCTAAGATAGGTTTGCCTTAGGGTCACCATAAGTTGGAAATGACTTGAAGGCATACAACAACAAAAAACTAGTGGTATGAAACAGACTGGCAAAAAAAAGGGGGGAGGAGGAAAGAACGTATTCATTGGGGGTAAAGACAGTCTTATTTGTAAATATTTGGTAATCTCATCAGCTATGCAGTTCTAATTACCTGTGATATGATCACCTAGTTCATGACAGGTGTAACTGGCTTATCAAATGGTTACGTGTTCTGTTGTAAGTTACCAACTGAGGAACAATCAAACTTCAAATAACCATTTTTCACACTGTCTCTTGTAATAGATCTTGATAGGAAAGTAATGACTGATGGCAATGCCTGTTTGGATGACAGAAAAAGCACAATTTGGAATAAGCAAAAAATGAGTAGACATCACAAGTACATTAACATTAAATATGTGGAGCCATTTTCAGAAATGGTCATTGGCAATTCTGCTGTAGCATCTGCCCCATCAACCATGGCATCTACATCTGTAAGTCCTTTCCACATGATTTTTCAGCATCAAGGGGAGGATTTTCACAGATAGACAACACAAGTTATCCTCCCGGTAAGAAAAGCAAAAGAAACTCATGGCTAGCACAGTCCTCTTTCTTGCATGTTTATAGTACCTTGAAAAACTGTTCACTTGCCACTTTTTAAAAAACTTTTCCATGTTTTGTTGTCTTTCAACAAACTGAAATGGATTAAATTGGCATTATTACTACTTGATGTATGCAACCTATATGACTGTGAGGGTGCAAAAGATTTTCATTCTGGCACAAAAACTAAGGAAGGTAAGTTACATAGGCAGTGAATGCCTGAAGAAGGCTTGCATGAAATGACAAAAATAGATTCCTACAAGCACCATAAGTTATGAAATTAAGTCAGGTATATTTCCTTTGGCTTTCCAAATGTAGCCATCTAGATATATCCTTCTGTGCTCCCTACTGTTCAAAGCAGGTTGCTGTTGGAATTGCCAGTTACCACACCAAATTATCATTTCTCATGCAGACCACCAGTGTCCAAAGCAGAAGGTAACTTCCTTTGCCACTGATATACAATAAAGGCATAGAATGACACAGAGTTTGTGTTGATACCAAAGAAGGCAGGCTTCAATGCCAAAGATGATGACATCCTTGTAATCCACCCACCACTTAGAAGCTGGATGTCAGGCACTTGTTTCTCATGCCAATGTACCAGGAATGCATTTCAATTTCTCTGGAATATTCCTTGTTCTGTCACAAAACAGACTCTTTGGGTATATATTGTTATGCTTAATTACCTCAGTATTTTGTCACAGCTCAAAACAGTTCTTTTAGTGGAGGGATTTTAAATCATCCAGGTGGGTCTGATCACCTGATTCCTTTGATAGGATATTTTTCATATGGACAAGGGTTTGCAGCATTTATAGGGAAGTGTTACTGATGATTTAGTGAAAATGGGATTTCCTGGCATCAGTGCCATTGAGTCAGCAAGAAACAGTACACAAAGGTAGGTCCATGGCATGCTTATCCTAGCTGAACTAAGGCCATATGAAATGGGATCTATTTTTTGTGGTAATACAACAGGAAATGTTTGGACATTCTCCATGCAATTAAGCTTTTTGATTATATTAATCAAGGAAATCCATTTTGCACAATGCCAGGCACAGTCTGGTATGGTTCTTTCCATAATCACTGAACTATAACAGGATTTCTAAGAGTATCTGAAAGAATAACAGATTACAAGTTTGTGCTTTCTGAGTTTCGTGATCTTAT
This sequence comes from Ctenosaura bakeri, assembly GCA_948474755.1. NCBI lineage: Eukaryota > Metazoa > Chordata > Lepidosauria > Squamata > Iguanidae > Ctenosaura > Ctenosaura bakeri. Next base: position 14,323 of record CAOLHI010003873.1, on the reverse strand, counting down.
TAGACCTATGGAAAGCCTCACTGCATCACCCTGGAAAATAATGAGGAAGCTCACCTTTAGACAATGGGAACTGTTCCTCCAGCCTTCCATAATATGACAGCATTAATTATCTATGATAAGTGCTAGGGTATCTTGAGCTGAGCTAAAACTGGTCACCCAGATATTTGTGAAAAATTTTAAAATAGGCCATTTTGTGGTGAAATATAATCAAGGACTTTTGAATGCAAGCCACAGGGAACAGAATCAGACTTCTTGATGACTTGTCCAACTTCCACGTTCAAAGGTCTACGCATATTTTTTTTAAAGAAATAGTCAACAGAAGAAAGTATTTACATATGTGGCATAAAGACAAAGATAAATGCATATTGTGGCAGCTGAGATTTATGCATCAGACCGCAGTAGAAAAGCTTTACAATGTTATCTTTTGCGTTTTGTAATTCTTGATAAGCAGAGGCCTGAGCCAGGTCATTCTGAGGGCAAGAGTACCGCCAGAGGGGTGTAGGTGCTTCCCTGACCCTCTGGCAATGTATGTTGTGACTGAATAAGGACAACTGCTCCTCCTAGTCACAAATCACTTCAGTACTGGAGCAAAACTCCATTCCACAAAAAATTTTCAGTTCCTCAGGGTCCTTCCTTCCTTGCAGCACCATATAGTATGGAGTGAATTGTTTCAAACAAAATCCCTCCAAAATCCCTCACTTTTCTTTTGCTATCTTGCTTGCAGGGATTGTGAGAATCTTTGTCCTTTCCTGTTCACTGAAGGATCTTTGTTAAAATAATAATCTTGACTAAGAGAGATTTTGCACTGTATTTACTATCAGCTTGCTTTTCTTCCAACCAGTTCAAAATAGCACATCTGGCTCTCCTCCTGCCCACAACAATTTGTTGTTGTTGTTGTTGTTGTGTGCCTTCATTTCCAACTTATGATGAACATAAGGTGAACCTATCACTATTCTTTTTTGAGGGGGAGCAAGGTTTATTCAGCGTTGGTCTGCCTTTTGTGTTCCTCTGAGACTGAGTGTGTGTGACTTGCTCAAGGTCATCCAGTGGTTTTCCATGGCTGAGCAGGGATTTGAACACTGATCTCCAGAGTCACAGACCACAACGCCCTCTTGGTCGTGAAGCAAACCTACCTCAGGCAGAGTGACTGGCTCAGTGTTACAGAGGGTGCACTAGGGCTTTGTGTGAACTGGAACTTGAATCTCCAACAATATGTGGAGAGCATCACTGCCAGCAGAACAGACTCATGACTAATACTTTGCCCCTACAGCTGGGACATCTTTAGGTTAGGCTTGCACTATTAATCTGCGGAATTTGACAAAGGTCAGAGTGGAAATTGTGCCCCCTCCAGATGTTGTAGAACTGCAACTTCAAGCATTTCTCACAATTGGCTATGCTGGCTAGGGCTGCTAGGAGTTCAGTTTAACATCTGGAGGGTCCCATGATTTCTACTTCTGGCCTAAATCCAATGCTTATCCCAACTAGAGCTGACCCATTCAGTCAATGAACTTACAGAAGTATTGACTTCCCAAGTTTCAATTCAGTGGGTATATTCCAGCTGTGTCTAACAACTGGACTTGGAGCAATGAAACATTGTACCAATCTTTTCCATTCTAGTGCCCTCCAGCTGTTTGAGACTTCATGATGCCCTCATAATTGGTAATGTTAACTGAGGCTCATGGGATTTGTCCCACCAATGACAATATCTTTTGTAGGGGTAGGATTGCATGCTCCTGTGAGACAAGAGGTTATACAGATGGTAGCAATGCTGCTTATAGGGTGTCCCATGTCTGACAGGCTTTTGCTGAGGAGCCAGGCGAAATATGCCAAATAGCTGCCAGGCAGCAGCAGTAGTGAGGGGGTGACACTGGCAGTGAATCTCTCACAGATAATTTGTTAGTACTGTGCAGAAGGAGGCACAGTAAACCCCTTCTGTATATCTTTTACCATGAAAACCCTATGATGAGACAATCCAAAATGAGATGAGAGGTTGGATGGCACGTACCAACCTTGTAAGATAAAGCAAAGGACAACAATAGGTAATACTGTGACTAATGATGCTACTGGACTCAAGCCAAAAGGATGTTCAGCTGTAATCCTAGAGGTCTGAAGAGCAATAGCTTAGAAGAGCTGCTGTATACACTTCCTTGGCAATATGTTGAATTTATGGGAACTATGACTGAAATCCAGTGAAAACTTGTTCCACTCTTGCAATAAGTTTCACCAGTCAAACCAGGAGCAGCAATGACTCCTTACACATGCCCCCTAAACAGATTTTGGTGAGTGCAAGAAGCTGCAAGGACAAGGGTAGAGAGAGAAATTCCACTGTAGGAACTGCTTTCTGCTTGCATGAGGCTGGCATATATCTTGAGTTCTGAGTAGTCGTACACAGGATTACAGAGAGGGCCAAGATCTCTGCAGGCGAGTGAAATGTATCCCTTGATATTTCAGCTGCTTTCTTTTCTTACTGAGCTGGTGGGGAGTTTCCAGGCCCTGCTCACACACTTCCATGCATACCTTAACTAAATATCATTTAGGTTACTCAATGTGAGCCTCTGGTCTGTATCACAGGAAGAAGGTGTCTCCTTTTCTTCCTACACACAACAAAAAGATCTGGTCAAATGTAGGAATCGAGTCAACAAAAGCCTTCTTGTGCTCCAGGATCCAGGTGCTTATGTAGAGCTAAGGAAGGGAAGCAGCAGTGTGGCAAGAGAGTGTGAGTCATGCAAAAAGCATTTCACTTTGTTGTTTTATGATGTATGAAGTCAAGATCTGCTAATTTTAGCCCCAACCCTGCAAGCTTTAAAGAAAATCTTGTCTGCATGAAGAAGGTGGAGTCAAGCCCAATGAGCAATGATAAACTTGTGTCAGTGTGTACTAAAGCAAGTTAAAACTACTTGCAGAACCAGAAGAAAGAATGGGAAACTTGCTCCCAGGGGCAAATATATCTTATCTTCACTCCTTCTCCTCCCTCTTTTGCTATTTTCCCATGCTGTGCACACAGATCTCGACATGCTCAAAATTTTCCTGGAGGCGCAGCTTACCTTTGCAGTTATTTGAGTGAGAAAATGGGTTAAGCGACTGAAAATTTCCAGAAGCAAAAAAGATGTGTCATGCATGGGCTCTTGGTACAAAAGTCTGTATCTGGCAAACTGATCTAACTGGCTTTTAAAGAAATCATCCTAGGAAACTGATAGACAACTCGTGTTCATTTCCAAGTATATCCAGTCAACAGTTTTCCAACTTGTCAATTGAACCCACTGGGGGGGAAAGTGTCACACATAGCTATGTTAGGTTGGTTGCAGCACAGGGAACAAATGTCTTGGAGCCAGGACTAACAGAATATAGATCAGGATCTACCAAAAGATCTCTAGGCAATTTGCATTATATTCGCAAGCATTTCTGACTAAAAGCAGCAGCAACTAAAAAATATTACCACCAGCATCCCAAATAATACTGCTGAAATTGAGAAAGCTTGGGGAAATCAGAAGTGGATGTTTGTGTGGAATGACTGCTATCACTAAGTAAAGCTTGGCAGTAGCTAGTTAGACTAGTGTAACTTGTAGTTAATCTCTTTTGGCAATAACGTAACTACATTATATTAGAATTGTAACTTAAGAAAGTCACACTTTTAGCAATGTACTTTCAAATTAAAGTTGCTTTTATAGTTCTGGCGGTTTTGACTATCAAGTGATAGAGAAGGAACAGTGATGGTTCAAGTACAGTCAGCACTCCACAGTTGCAGGTTTCACTTTTGCTTACAGTCCTTATTAAAAATGGCCTCCCTATGCCATTTTTAATAAGGACTGGAAGCCTCGTGAGACTGAGAAACTGCAAGCAAAGCTTGTAAGTCCCTGTTAAAAATGGTGTGGGGCAGCAGTGGAGGTGGCACTACGCCCCACCAGCCAGCCAACCTCTGTCTTGTGAAGGAACCCTGATGCCTCAAAGGAATCCATGGTGGGTTGAATATGGTGATCATACTTTTTTTGTGTGTTAAATATGGTTTGAGAGGGCCTAGAGTTATTCACGGTTTTTCCTCTTTCACAGGGATCCTATGCCCCTAACCCTAGCGAATGTGGAGGGATAACTGTACTGCTTTCTGCTGCACCTTGTACTGTTGACTTGTGCTGTTTTGAGTGTTGAAATGATGATGAGACAGCTGAGAATGTGCTACTTGGCAAGAACTTTGTTGCTGCTGCTGCTGCTGCTGCGTGCCTTTAAGTTGTAACCCTGTGTGCCTTTAAACGGTAACCCCAAAGTGAACCTGTCACAGGGTTTTCTGGGGGTTGAAAGTATGTGATGTGCCCAAAGTCACCCAGTGGGTGTCCATGGCTAAGTAGGAAATCAAACCCTCATTTCCAAGGCCACAGTCCGACGCTCAAACCACTGCAGCACGCTGGCTCCTGTAGTACTTGGGTTTTTTTTTTTTTTAAAAAAAAAGAATATCACAATGTTAGCTACCACTTAGAGAAATTGAAAAGTAAACAGTCAATTTTAAAATTGCAACAAAATAGTAGCAAACCATCTTTTGGGCCCTTAGAATTACAACTATAAACTAATTTCTTTGAGAAACTAACTTCTTGATATCTGGTTTAGACACTTAAAGCAACATCTGATCTCAAAGTTCTTTAATTCTATACATACATCTTTTGCACCAGCCATTGATTAATGGATCCTGGGGTTCTAATAAATAACAGTGTAAATCCCAGAACCCATAAAGCATGAAATCTGCCTTAAAGTAGCCATGACAGCTGAGGGATTTTAGATGTTGCCCAAAACTTTATTTGGGTTTACATTTATTTTTTAATATAAAGAGAAGCAAAACAATTAGAGTATGTTGTTGTTGTTGTAAACAACTCTAAAAGCCAAGGTCTAATACAATTTTGTGTCATTCAATACAAGGATTGTCAGAATGACCTCTGGAAATGGTTCCTATACCTTTAATGGTTGACTAGCAGAAGAAATGGCAGCTGGTGCTGCCTGGAACCTGCTTGTATGACAAGTGACACCTACTGAAATTCCTTCTTTTACATGAGTATTAAAGGTACAAGAGTTTTCACTTTGGTAGCCCTACATTTTTCTGCCATCAGACTAAGATGTGTAAACACTAGTCATCCTTGGACAGCTGTCAGAACATCAGTGTCTTGAAAGAATTCACTGCAAATGCTCAACAAGTCCAAGGAGTACCAGCCAGCTTTTGGCAGCCAGTTTGCCTTCACATTACCTTACTACTTATTGTTATTCTGGGGCATTGTGAGAAAAGAACAACACTGCTCTTGGAGTACCACCACTACTGTTGTTGTTGTTGTTGTTGTTGTTGTGTGCCTTCAAGTTACCTCCGAATTATGGCAACTCTAAGGAGAACATTAGTGATATGCCCAAGGTCACTCAGTGGGTTTCCATGGCCAAGCAGGGAATCAAACCCTCATCTCCCAGGTGGTAATCCAACATTTAAACCACTACACTGCACTGGCTCACTGCCACTTTGGCTGACAAGGGATTGCCAGAGGACATTTCAACCTGGGCGCCTTCAGACCTGGAGCTAATCGTATAGTCAGCATCCTCGTCCAACATGCACACATGGACATTATGTAAACCAGGAAGCCCAATAAACCAATAACAGCAAATGTAGCCTTGCTGATCTGTGAGTTTAGAACTGGATTTTGTTTTGGGTAATCAGATTCCATCTGTAATCTGATTCCATCTGATTGTGGAAACTAAGCAGTGTCAACTCTGGTTACTACTTGGATGGGAGAACATAAATGAATACCAGGTGCTATAGGCTATATTTCAGAAGAAGGAGTTGGTAAAACTACTTCTGAGTATTCCTTGCATAAGAAAACCCTATGAAATTCATGGGTTGCCATAAGTTGATGGATGAAGGCACATAAACACACACAATGCTTTTATCAAAGCAAGCAAGTTTCCATTTTCTCTGCGAGTTTTCCTCTACCTTGGTGGTGCAAAAATCAGGGGAGGAGGGTAGAAACAGCTGGAAAAATTCTAACTATGAGTCCTGGTGTTACAGCCACAGGGTCTACAGTTAAACTCAGTCCCAAGATGGAAGACTGCAAACTGAACGAATTGTTGGTAGGGTTGCCAAATGAAATAAGCAATGGGAGTCCTGTACCTTTAATAATTTTAGAGAGGGAATTGCAGGAGGTGTTGGTTGTCATGCAAGCAGCACTTGCTGAAATTCCCCTTCCCACACAACTATTAAAGGTATAGGAATTTCATCCCTTATTTAACTTGGCTACCCTAAAATTCACTAGTAGGTATGTATGTATGAAGTTGCGCCTAGTAATATCTAGTGGGATGAAGAGTCAGGGCCTGCTCTCCATTTCCAGCTGCTAGCCCCAACTAAAGTAAACTCACTGAACTGATGGGATTTATGTAAGTGTTGACTCACTATTCAGCAGTTGAGACAAGCAAGTGCCTTTAGGCCTCAGGATCTCTCCACTGCCTTGGTCGAAGCACCCAAGTTCCTGAGTGAAGTTCCACAGAACTGAAAAGAAGATTCTACAGAGGAGGAATCAGAGTTAGTGACAACATTTGCCACTGAACAAGTCATAGAGATTGCAGCTCACCATATATATGACTGCTCAGTTCACATTTTATTCATTTAAGGGTATAACCAGGGAAGATTGAGAGACTGGTCAGGAAATGAAAAAATATATGGTCTGAATAGATTGTCAGGCTTGTTAAATTCTGCTTCTGTTGGTGGTAAAAAACTAATCAGTGGCATAAAAAAGGGTAATAAATGGTAGAAGAGCTAATACATAGAAGAATGCCTATTGTCTTCTAAGTTCCCTACCTTGGGGTAAGGGGGAACCCTAATCCCTCCTTATTCTATAGCTTATTTGATCACTTGCATGGAAATGTACTACAGCCATCATTCCTGACTCTTAATTCTTGTGATGACTGGTTAGGTAAACATTCCTCTAATAAGTAGCTAACAAAGATTTGGTTGGGATATGAGGTCCCATAGTCCATTTCCACTTTGATGATAATGATGCTAAAAATTTGGAACTTAATAGTACAAGTTTAGTCGATTTGGTCAAAGATTTTTCAAGTAAATTCTTCCTCCTTTATTTTTTGTGAGGAGGAGGGGCTGGGGATGAAGGGAAAATAAGGTGCACACGAAGTCATTCATTCTTCTGTGGGCCACATTGCAGACACTGGAAGCCAATTTGCTTTAAAATAAGTAGCCGGTGCATTTTCTTTTCATTTTAAGAGTCTTTTGGTTTGTTGTCAACAATTGGAGGGTGTGTGTGGCCTACAAAAACAACCTTGGGAAATGCACATGGCTCATATCTCTGATTTTTTAAAAAGTCACCAAATAAAGTGGAAGAGAGTGCTAGAAGATGAGACCCAGGTTATTTATTTATTTATTCATTTATTTATTTATTTATTTATATCACGCCTCTCCATATGGATCGAGGTGGCGAACAACTTACAAATAGCATGTATTTCGAAACATTTCTATACATGCCCCCAACAAGCTAGGTACTCATCTTACCGACCTGCGAAAGGATGGAAGGCTGAGTCAACCTTGGAGCCGGGCAGGATCCAACTCACAACCTTGTGGCTTGCAGTACTGGCATTTAACCACTGCGCCACCACGGCTCCTTGAAAGGCACTCAACTAGTTCCTGGGGAGCACTGTGTCAAACAAAGCAAGTGAAAAGGGCATTCAGCTGCTGGTATGCTCAGATTGGAAAAGAGAGTCTGAAACTGCATCAACTGATATAATAGGAACATGGAATTTGAGAAGCATGAACTGGAAACAGTAAAAGCTAGAAACTGTAAAACAAGAAACAAAATGTATAAATATTGCAATACTTGGAGTGGGCAGGATAAAGTGGACAGGAATAGGCCATTTTCAATCAGATAATTGCAGAGTGTTTTACTGTGGAAATGATCGCCTAAGAAGAAATTAGGTGGCAATAATAGTGAGGCATGTTGTAGCAAAGGCAGTCTAGGGAGCGAATAATATCAATAAACAACTGAGCAAATAACACCAATAAGACTACATGGAAAACCTATCAATAGGACCATAATCCAAGTTTATGTTCCACCTACAGAGGCAGAAGGTATGGAAAGATTTCTGTGCTGGAGTCCAGGAGGAAAATGATTAGACCACAAAAGTGGACATATTGATAATCATAGGTAAATGGAATTCGAAAGTGGGAAACAGAGTAGAATCAAATATTGTTGGAGAATTTTTCCAAGAATCAAGAAATGAAGCAGGAGAGCAACTTATAACCTCCAACAACGGCAAAACTCTTTCATTTCTGCTTCTAACAAAGGTAAAACTCTTTGGATTACAATTGGTAAGTTTTACCTATATGCACCTAAAAAGCTTTTTGAAATGTAACAATACAGAGCCTTCTTGAGAAACTCAGTGTTCTCTGGCTAGGGCCGTTTCTGCCCTATATTGTGATGGTGCTATAATTATTCCACTTTCAACATCCTATGGAATCCTGGGGTTTGCAGTTTTGGGAGGGGCATTTAGAATTCTCAGCCAGAGAGCTCTTTGGCCTAAGTAAACTACAAACCCCAATTCCACAGGATGTTGAAAGTGAAATAATAGCACTATAAGAGTGTAGTGTAGAAATGGCCTTAGAAAGGTAGTCTCCACAAGACAGGGAAGCTTGGGTCTCAAGAAGAGTCACTTTTCTCTTGCTTAATGGAGTTGAAATTTGATTACCTGGATTTTACTGTTCACTGTTTCCCTGTCTCCACATGGCCAAAAAAAATTGAGGGGGGGGAGAGTAGCCTCTGCCTGCAATGATATTCCTCTCAACCATCTTAATTGACCACAGAAGAACTTCTTGATACATGGGTCTTAATCTTTTCTTTATCAGGGACCTCTGTAAATATAATTTGTTGCCAGGGATCCCCAAGACTCAAAATTTAAGTATAGTTTCAGTACCTAAAGTAAAGAGGCAGGCAAAGTTACCAAGGTACAGGAAGCCCCCCCCCACTTTTGATGCCCTATTTTCTGATGGCTCACTCTTCAGGTGCTAAGCTGACTGACTTTGAAAGCAGGGCACATGTGGTCGGTCTGAAGAAAGTCTCCGTAAGTCCTTCATACTCCGTACAGTATAGTACATGAGTTCCAATTTTCAACTAATTCTGTTTTCTGGCAATGCTCTGGTCTCTAAACTGTCAAATAAATGGAGGGAGCCTGTGTTGTGAAAATAAGAAACAGGAGAGTTCTAGGTGTGCACAATTTTCATGCCTCACTCTTTGCATTGGTAGAAATCTGGGGATTGAAGAAAAATTTCATTGGAGGGCAGAATTCTTATTTTGAGAGGCAAAGCTTCATTTTGCACACCTCCCATGCCTGACAGCACGCAGAATCGTCTGTGGTTGAAGGAACCTTCATAAAATTCTGCAAAATCTGTCTTACGATGCATTCCTATGTATGTTGATTCAGAAACAAGTCCAATCTAAATGTGTCTTACTCCCTAGTAAATATGCCTTGGGACTGCAGCCTCGGGCTCTTTGCTCAAGCAATTTGAAAATTGCTTCCCTCCTTACTTGCAAATATTTGACCATAACCCGAGGCGACTGTTTTATCTTTGTTTACAAGTGAGGCTTATTCCACTGTACATGGGAATTCTCACCCTCCTCCCAACTAGCTTGTATTAAAGAGTGCTGATTCCTGAAGTGCCTAATGACACTTTGCAAGCCAGGCTTCCTCAGCCTGGTGTCCTCCTGATATCTTGGTCCAAGGAAGGCTCTTGTAGGCCACACAGCTTTATAAAAATAATGCTGGATGGAGGATCCATAGATGCCTACCAGACTCAAACTGTATACTTAAAAATTCCATTAGGCATTTCCAATTGTTCTACAGTTATAGTCTTGTGCCATACAAAATGACACAGAAAGAGTGCTAGGCCTGCCTGGACTTAATGGTCTTCTTCTTTGATACTACGTAAAGAGCTTTCGGATTGTGAGAGATTTCTATTTGGGACTGAAAGTGTAACAAAAAAAGGCTACCATAACACATCCATTAGAAATATTTTAATGTTTTTTCAGTCCTTGAATTCACCTTCTGATCACTGCTTCTGTGTATACGCATGTGTGCGTGTGTGAGAGAGAAACCCATAATTTCATAGGCAAGGAATACTCAGAGGTGGTTTGCCATTGCCTCGATCTTGCAAAAGGCCATCTATGAATAGGGACAGGCTTACAAGTCTGCCAGACCAGAAGCACAAAGTGCAATGGTAGAAACTTTCTGTATACAGCACCTAGACTGTGTCCACCTGCCTTTTCCCCCACATACATCTTCATCAGTGACCACCATTGTCAAAACTAAATGAGAAAGACAAAGGAAAGAGACTCCACCTAAACATTAGGAAGAACTTTACTGTAGAAGCTGTTCAACTGTGGAATTGATTGCTTCTGGGAGTGACAGGCCATTTCCGCACGAGACTGTTATAGCGCAATGATTCCACTTTCAACCTCCTATGGAATCCTAGGGTTTGCAGTTTCGGGAGGGGCCGGGGGACCCCTCCCGAAACTGTAAACCCTAGGATTCCATAGGAGGTTGAAAGTGGAATCATCACGCTATAACAGACTCATGCAGAAATGGCCATAGACTCTCCACCTTTGAAGATTTTGAAACAGAGGTGAGGTGGGCATCTTTCAGGAGCGCCTTAGTTGTTTAATCCTGCATGGCAGAGGCTTGGACTAGATGGCCCCTGGGGTCCCTTCCAACTCTTAAGAATCTATGAATCTTAGCTAAATATGTGTGATTGGTTTGGAAGTCAGATTTTTGAATTCAGCAATGAGCACATGGTTTCTGCTCTGATCAAATATCTTGGAGTCAGGACCAACAAAAACAATGTACAACCAGGTGAGTTTAATTTGCAATTCATAGTTGTTTTGCTGCTAAACAGGAACACAATGAAGAAATGAAAATGAATACGCTAGAGAGAAAAGAAAAGATAACAAAGACACCTGGCTTGACCACACTACACGTGAAAAAGATCTGAGAGTCTTAGTAGACCACAAGCTGAACATAAGTCAACAGAGTGGTACAGCAGCTAAAAAACCCAATGTGATTCTAGGTTGCATCAATAGCAGAATAGTGTTTAGGTCAAGGGAAGTAATAGCCTCATTCTATTCTGCTTTGGTCAGACCTCACCTGGAATACTGTGTCCAGTTCTGGGCACCACAATTCAAGAAGGCTATTGAGAAGCTGGAATGTGGGCACAGGAGGGAGACCAAAACGGTAGAAGGCTTGGAGACCATGTCCTGTGAGGAGTGGCTTGGGGAGCTGAGTATGTTAAGTCTGGGGAAGATAAAGTTAAGAGGTAACATGATAGCCATGTTTAAATATCTGAAGGGAAGTCATGTTGAAGATGGAGCAAGTTTGTTTTCTCTTGCTTCAGAGACTAGGACACAGAGCAATGGCTTCAAACTACAGGAAAAGAGATTACACCTATTCAAAATGACCTGGATAGATTGGAGAGCTGGGCCAAGGCTACAAAATGAAATTCAACAGAGAGAAGTGTAAGGTCCTACACTTAGGTAGAAAAAATGCAATACAGAAATATAGGATGGGGGACACGTGGCTGGATAGCAGTACGTGTGAAAGGCATCTAGGAGTCTTCATAGACCACAAGCTGAACATGAGTCAGCAGTGTGATGCGGCAGCCAAGAAAGTCAATGCAATTCTTGGCTGCATCAATAGGAGTATGGTGTCTAGATCGAGGGAGGTACTGGTACCACTCTACTCTGCTTTGGTTAGACCCCATCTTGAATACTGTGTCCAGTTCTGGGCATCCCAATTCAAGAAGGACATGGTCAAGCTGGATCAAGTCCAGCGGAGGGTGACCAAAATGGTGAGAGGCCTGGAAGCCATGCCCTATGACGATAGACTTAAGAGAGCTGGGTATGTTTAGTCTGCAGAAGAGAAGGTTGAGAGGGGACATGATAGCCATATTTAAATATTTGAAGGGATGCCATGTAGAAGAAGGAGAAGTCTTGTTTTCTGCTGCTCCAGAGACTAGGACAAGGAGCAATGGATTCAAGCTGCAGGAAAGGAAATTCCACCTGAACCTCAGGAAGAACTTCCTGACAGTCAGGGCTGTCTAGCAGTGGAATATGCTGCCTCGGAGTGTAGTCGAGTCTCCTTCTTTGGAGGTTTTTAAGCAGAGTCTGGATGGCCATCTGTCGGGAGTGCTTTGAGGGTGTTCCTGCATGGCAGAGGGCTGGACTGGATGGCCCGTGTGGTCTCTTCCAACTCTACATTTCTATGATTCTATGATTCTATACATTAAAAAGAACTTCCTAACAGTAAGTGCAGTTTGATAGTGGAATATGCTGTCTCAGAGTGTGCTGGAGTCTTCTTCTTTGGATTTTTTTTTAAAAGAGGGTAAATGGTCATCTGTTGTAAGTCCTCTGATTGTGTATACTTGATAGCCTGTGTGGTCTCTTCCAGCTCTATGATTCTAAGACTGACTTAGCTGAGCTATTCTACCCTTTGACAACCAAACATATCACCTGTATGTTTCTAGAGTTCCAAGAGTTCTGTGCAGCTCAGCTGTTTGCTATCTTAGCCTAACAGAACTGATAAAAGGGATTACCTGAACCATCTCATGTACCTTTCATCTGTGAAGAATCCAAAGTCCTTCATAAGCAATGGCCAAATACAGCAAATACTTAACACTTATGAGTAATGTTAGGTATTCAAAGAGCTCTTTTGATCTCCAAAGACTTTTATACTTGTTTAAAGTAATTCTGATGCAGGAGCATTTTCAGAATCTTTGAGCATATGCACAAAACATCACAGGAATGTGGCTAGAGGGGACGAGAAGGGGGTGGAACTGTCAGAGGGAAAAATCTGAGCACCACTTAACCTCCACACAGGTATATTTTGTATGAACAAGTGCAACCTGCCATGTCTGAAAACCATGCAATGTCTAATCTGCTGAAAGCAGAGGTAGTCGTGCTGGGCATAAGTAAAATTCCAAAATCCATATTATTGTAACACCTTTATCAGGCCAACCAAAACAGTACAAAAATGTGTGCAAGTATTTGCCATTTCCAGATTATCAGGCAAGAAGTTACAAAAAGTATGGGAGGGAGGAGGAAGGAGGGAAGGAAGGAACTAGGCTTGACCGAATAAACAAACTAATTAATTAAATTTTAAAATGGACTACAAGTCCTAGAATTTCATGGCCATTCAAATGAGGTCTAGCACGGGACATGAAGAAAATAATCCCTTGCAATACTACTTGCAAACAAGAAAGGCAGAAAAGTTTGGTTCTTCATTTTTTAAAATAAAAGCACTGAGCTGCAAAATCTCATGTTTTACATCCTGGATGAGGTTGATAGGCTTTGAGCTTTTTTTTGGGGGGGGGGTCCTTTAATAGTGACGGATATAATGACATGCTAAAGCCATCCATGACTGAACAGTGAGTTGTAGGAGTTCAGCCACAGCAGATCAGCCAGCCAGCCAGTCTGTCTTCCCTCCTCCTCCTCCTCCTCTCTCTCTCTTTTTTCCTTTTTCCTTCTTTTTTAAAGTAGAGACAAATACATAGGGGAAAAGTCATACACAAAAGCAAAGCTGTGTGCTCACTCTTGGTTCAGAGGAATCTCTGTGCCTGAATAAAGAAATGGGAAGGAGAGGACCTTTTAAATAAACCCTAATTCTTGAAGTTGTATGGGTTCAAAAGTAATGCCAAATAAAGATATAATGCTGCTTTGTGAATGAACCACATGTTTCTGCATCAGGCACAGAGGGATAAACAAGGATACAGAGTAAAGAGAGAAGACATATTGTTCTGAGTTTGCTGAAAGGCATTGGGAGTGTGGACTGAGAAGCACATTTTTATGTTTGTTAGAGAAGAGAATAGTTTAGTGGTTTGAGCAGCATTGGTCTATGACTTTGGAGACCAGGGTTCAAAGTCATGGAAACTCTCTGGGTGACCTTAGTCAAGTGATACTCTCTCAGCCTCAGAGGAAGACAAAGGTAAACACCACCTGAACAAATCTTGCCAAAAAAGCTCTCTGATAGCACCACTGTAGGATCGCCATAAGTCAGAAATATCTTGAAGGCAGAACAACGAATGCTAGATGCTTTAGCCTACATTTCAGAGAAAGGATCTGGCGGAACCACCTCTGAGTGTTCACTGCCTAGGAAACCCTTGGAAAATTCATGGGGTCACCATAAATCGACAGGTGATTTTAAGGCACATACACCCGGACCCTGCATACAATTGCAAAATAAAATGTAGATGAGACTAAGGGTATTTCCACACTACACTGTTCTTGTGCTATTGTTCCACTTTCAATATCCTGGGGAA